>BCLH01000691.1:116582-127808 GCA_001602315.1 Zoysia pacifica
GGGGGGGGGGGGGGGGGGGGGGGGTTTAGAGGTTAGGAGAAAGAAAGAAGCAAAACTTGTAGAGAGAATTCTTTAATTGGTATAAAAAAAGTCATGGCTTCTCTTTTTTGTCTTTTTTTATTTGAACTTTTTTATATGGCGAAAAATCTATTTTTGGTTTCTTATTTGACTCTTCCGTTAGTTTTGACTCTAACGGTGTTAAATAAGGTACAAAATGACTATTTTACTCCTAATTTTATATTTGTTTCATTTCAAGCCTAATTTTTCTCTATTTTGTATGGTTTGATAATATGATATTTGAAAATTTTGGTATGTGGCAATACACATAAATTTTAAATAATTTTTTTAAAATTATCATATTATCAAACAATAAAAAAATAATGCTAAAAATAAAATAAATACAACCTAAGGTAAAATGATTATTTCATCCTTCACTTAACACCCTTAAGAAAGAAGTGAAATTCACAGAAGGGCCAAATGAGGAATTCAAAATGGATTTTTAGCCATATAGAAAAATTGAAAAGGTTTAAAAAAAAGGAAGTCGTGACTTTTTAGTGCCAAAATAAGAAATTATCTCAAACTTGTACTACATTCCTTCTAAAAAAAGAGAAAAAGGATCAATTTTTCCCTGGAGCATCGCATCAATAGAAGATCCCACAAAAATGGAGAAAACCTCGACCTTCACCGTGGGCCATTTATGTCACTGGAATCTCCTAGCCCACACATAGGTGAAAGGGTACCGATGACCTAGAAAAAGGAGTGTTAAAAGGGCTCGATGAAAGCTCACTCGTCCTTTCACAACCTAAGCCCACTTTTATTAAATTTTAGTTTAAAAAATTAAAATTTAGTCTGATTCTAATTCAATCTGTTTCTTAGCACAATTTATCCATTTTTTTAGCATGTTTTGAAGCCTATTGGAAGTCGGAACAAGGTGGGCTGAGGCTGAGTACGCTGACGAGGCAGAATGGAGTTGGGCCACTAGTATGGGCTGCAAGGATGAGGATTTGGGTCTAATATAGATTTACCAATTTGTTTATAAAGAATCGGTTCAAATTCTAGTGAAATCCATAATTATATAAGAAAAGGAAAAAGTTAAATAAATATATAAATTTACCAACGCAAAATGTTGGGTTAATTTCTTATCAGCCATTGAAAAAAGTTTGAGTTCCTTATTAGTCATCGTAAAATTTGAATTTCCTTATTAACCATCTATTTTAATTTTTGTTTTTTAGTGACCACTATGGTCACTTTTGTTCTTAAAATGCCCTTACATGTTACAAGTCAAATATAAATTGTGAGCACCATAATTTTTTCAATAATTTTGTTTCGATTCTTTTAGTAATTTTTCTTATCAGTAATTTTGTATCAATTCCTCAAGTAATATTGTTTGATTCTTTCACTAATTTTATTTCAATTTTATTTAGTAATTTTAATTTTTTTGTTCCCTTGGTAATTATATCTCATTCAGTAATTTTTGTTTCGGTTCATTTGGTAATTTTAAAAATTTGTTATGTTAACAAAACTGAAATGAATTACTGACAGAAACAAAATTATTGTAGGAATCAAAACATAATTACTCGAGGAATTGATACAAAATTACTGAATGAGAAAAATTACTATATAAATCGAAACAAAATTATTAAAGAAATTACGGTGCTCAAAATTTAAGTTTGATTTACAAAACATGTAAATGCATTTTAAGAATAAAAGTGACTATAGTGGTCGCTAAAGAACAAAAGTTAAAATAAATGGCTAATAAAAAAATTCAAACTTTGCGATGGCTAATAAAGAATCCAAACTTTTTCAATGGTTGATAAGAAATTATCCCCAAAATGTTAGCTTTGCTCATGTTTCCAAACGACAAGGGAAAAAACTATGAAGGGGGTACATTCGATTTGAGAGAATTTTGATTAGTGGCCAGCTGGAGAATTTAATATCGGCGAACGAAACGTCAATATAGGCAGAAGCTGTTGTTAACATGACATAGACATTGCACTTGGCACTTGCGCTCTATATATATAAACCTACATAGAATTTCACGCTTCTGGTTATTTCAGCCTTTCAGGGACCTATATACTATTGCAATCGACAACGCAGATGCAGACGCAGACGCAGCTTCCGGTGGTAACAACGCTGAAATTTTACACTTCTAGAGTGATCCATGACGCAGAGGAGAATGTAATGGCAGCATGTGCACTTGTGCAGTGATAACATCAGCTGTACGTTACATGCTCGTTCTCGAAGTAGTCTCCTTAGTCTGAAGATTATCTGGCCGGCCAGTTTTCCATCTACGTTCTCGTTTTGGTTTTAAATTGTTGACGACTATAACTGCGACACTAACAAATCAAAATCTTTTCAAGGTTACTAGTTCATGTGTACGAAATCTAGAACATTACTGATGAAAGACTATGCAGGCAGTTGCGAGAATTTTGAGTATAAATTTCTTATTCTCCATCCAAATTTATATTTTTTTTCTTATCTGCCATCAAAAAATTTCATTCCTTTATACCAATCTCTTTATACCATTACGAAATAATCATTATATTAGAACTCCAGTTTTGATTTTCTTATCATCACGACTAATTTCCTTCTTGTCAAGTAATAATTGAGTTGTACACTCAAAATATAATCTCAATCCATCAAATTAAATCGATATAACAAAATTAAAGATGTTCAATCTGATCAAAAATTGAGGCCTCCAAAAATCAAATAAGGTGCCCAAATCTTTACAGTTAGTCAATAGAGGAGTATATTGGAAGTTTATATAAAAAATAGAGGAGTATATTGGAATTTTTAACTGATGACGGCAAATATGGGAAATGTAAATTTTGGATAGCGAATAAGGAATTTGCTCGAGAATTATACCATGGGATGAAAGAACAGGCTACTACTTCCTGTAGATTTTCCAAGTCTTTTTTCCTTTTTTTTTTCCTAATTTTGTCTAAATAGTTTGCTATCCATAAAGGTACACAACACATGCTTCTCAGGTTATAAACCCAGTGTCTGCTATGTACACCGGCTGGTGTGAAATCATATTACAGCAAAAACTATCAATACATGCAGTTCATAGCAAGTCAACAACATCGACAATCGATAGAGCGTCAAATAATCTCCATAGAGCTCTTCTGCTCAACACGTTATATCTCCTGAATTTTACAGCGAATAACATAATGCTTGTATGGTGGTATGTGTGACTTCCATGCGAGAACCTCGACTGCATCTTCACAGTTTACACTTCCATACAGAACATCATGCAGTGTTTTCGGTGGAGTTGTTTCCTCGGCAAGCTTTGACCTTATAGGACCACCAACAAAAAGCTCATTCTTGCTGTTGCGAAAGGATGCAGGCTTGTTCTGCAGGAGAAGATCATGTTGGTTCTGGCCATACAAAGTGATATTTCTATTTATACCTTCCTTAACATACGCATGGCACAAACACCAGAATCGAGTTGTAAAATTATTTCTAAGAACGCTTGACTTGATGTATGCACTTAGGAATGAACCTTTCATATCTCGAGCAATCTCCATAGCCATTGATTCTAGCTTAGGATGGTCACTTGGGTCTGCGCTCCCAAACGTAAGGATCTTGAAGAAATACCAATGCGCTTCTTGTGGCAGAAAATTTAATATAAGAGCTTGCGTAGTGCCAAACTTTGTTCCACTGTTCGATCTACTTATGATTATAATTTTGCAGCATGTTGCAAGGCCCCAAGTAGAAGACAGATACAGCAGCACCTTATCCCATGAAACCTTATCAACATCTTCTGAGAACTCAACGATGAATATCAATCTGTCATTTTTAACCAAGACGTTGTTTTCACATAAGATGTGTTATCTTTCGAAGTGACCATCAGCAAACTGCCATTTAGTATGTTATCTCCATTAACTACCACGATTTCAGAAAAGTGATCACGCACCCTTTTGTCGTTGCAGACATGCGCAACAAGGGTGCTCTTTCCAACAAATGGTGGACCAACAATTGGCAATACACCCACTCTTTTGGAGCTTGGATGTTCCTTTTGCATCAGGAAATCCATTACCCTCTCCATTTCCATTTGGCGTCCAAACATGCAATTGCCAATAGATAGATGCATGCTGTAAGGTTGGCGATAAAGCGGAGGATAGTTCTTCAAAAAGCTGATGAATTCACTTGCATCAGTGATTATATTATTTAAATTTTGAATCACCTGATCCGATTCTTTCTTTAGATGAACAGCAGACAAAAATAGACGCTTGGCAGGGTTGATTTTGGAGCGAGCAAAAGAGCGACTGACCTCATGATCCTTGGACACATTGCCTCCGCTCCTCAAATAGTCCAAGGTGAAATAGCCCCTGTACATTTCTTTTCTCATTATGTTTAGCTGATGTACCATGGCTCGGTTTGTTTTGAGCCGACCGTCTGCCTCGTCGATAATGACACGAACCCGGAGCAGTAACCGTTGCAGATCACGTAACCTCTCGTCCTTCATGGATGGTGCTCGCATCTCCAAGTATTTGTCAATAAGAAATGAGGTAGATCTAGCAGCAATTTCACTCATGATTGCGGTGAGAATTAATTCCATTGGAAAAGCCAACTGATGCATCCTGGGAGTAAAGAGGTTAAGTACTTGAATTTAGTACAGGATTTATATATAGTCTCAGAGCTATAAGTAGGCCCTGTGAAAGATGCCGTCTGCGAGGAAGATTGTAATTCGACATAGATGTAGCATGTGTTATGTGTAACCCTGCCTAGGATATGACGCTATACTCCTGTAATTTTGAGGCTGACGCCGTGGAACCATTCGAAGGAACAATATGGAGATGCAGGCCTGCCTTCCGGTGTCTCCGATAAGGCAACATTGTATTTATATGTAGCATTTGACCTAGTCGGGCTTTGGTTCCTGGCTGTCTGGATCTCTATGAATATTATATGATCCTGCTGCTATCGGATCTGTACAGCTCTGTAATTAGCCTTCTAGTTTAAGGAGAACTCAGAATTAATCTCAGAATCGAATTCTCCTTTTACTTAATTTACTGCAAATGCTGTACAAAGCTAGGTTACAGGGAAGGAGGCCCTTCGAGACGAATGTAATCGTACATGACCCCCACGAGCTCGTTCAAGGCACTCATCTGGGTGATGTAGATGACGTTGTCACCTTCCTCGAGCAAGCCTCCCTGAATCGCCATATCCATGCTCCACAGCTTGCCACGTATGCCGTGGCGCGCGATGGCGTTGTTGTCGCCCATCAGTTCCGGCCACGTAAACACGCCGCCACCACCAGCGCCGCCGCTGTTTACTTGGACCTGATTGAGACATGAACGCAAAGGACATCAGCTTCCTCGCCATGGAAGACGCACTGATTAGCTTGGTGGATCAACTGGCTTGTCATGGTGGACGCTACTGGTACCTTCAAGGTGGACATGTGGGAAGCTGCGAGGGCGATGCGCAGCGTGTAGGTGCCGTCCGCCACGACGCTGTCCAGATGGAACCGTACCTGCCACGTCGTCGGCACGAAGCCTTTGCCCTCCACCTTCCTGCATCGACCATGGACGCCGCCGTACATTATGCTTCATCAGTTAGACGAACATTGATTCTCTATATATATTTCTGAACCTGATATGCGAAGAGAGACCTTACGACATGCGCGAAGAACCAGTCCTGGGAGTAGTTGCTCTTCCCCACCGTGAAAACAAGATCGTTCTCAGGGTAGAGCACGGCGTACCTCTCCCACAAGCCATACTGACGATACCTGCCGCGTCACATGCAAGGTTTAGGTCACAACAAGTTCTCTCACAGTTCACAGTTTCACACAACCTCATCAGTCGCCACCGATGTGAACACAAGAACTAACCTGTCTTTGCGGAGAAACAGCTTGCTGGCATACTTTGGGTCAGGATCCGGGACGAAGAACTCCTCGGCGGACCGGTCAGGAACGCCGATCTCCCAGATCGTCGGGCCGGTTCTTGGCGGCTGGAACACGAGGTCACCAATGTCGGTAGAGCTGCCGGGTGCAATGGTGAGAGGAGCCGAGGACATGTAGTCGCCGAGAACGCCCGGAACCCACGCGTAGACGCTGTACACTCCTTCGCGGACATTGTCAATGCTGAACCTGCCGTCTGGGGCGGCTCTTGTCCAGAACTGATAATTCTGCACGTAGGAAGAGATTCTATACTGGTTCGTTAGGAATTCAGGAAGCAATGCATGCATGGTTGACCTATGATCGATGTCAGTAAGAACAAGCACAGTTACCTTGCTCTCTGTGGCCCAAGAGCCAGGCTGCCCAGGTGAGGCGAGCCCGATGTATGCCATTGCAGCAGGCTCCATGTCTTTCTCGCCCATGTCGTACCTGACCCAGATCAGGATCGATTGAAAATATTATTGGCAATACATTTCAAAAGAGAGAACACATTTATACGCAAAGAAGAGATTAATATATGCCGAGATATATTTAGGAGTTAAAATACCCATCTCTGACCCAGAGCCTGCCAGTAACGGCGCCTCTCTCCGCGGCCTTTGCAAAGTCCGGTGAGCAAGGGAAGCTGTAAGGCCATTTGCTCATCTCGGCCTTCGCCTGCGTTTTGGCGTTCTCCCAGAGAGCTCTCTCGTTGTTGGGTCGTCCGTCGACGGGCATGGAGTTGAGGTAGATGAAGACCGGTCCCAGAACTTTCTTCCAGTACTCGCCGTCCTCGAACTGGACCACCATGTCCCTGCCGATGTAGTGCGGCCCTATGAACACCTGGTTGAAACATCCGATCGACATCATGCACATGCACATGAATGGAGAAAGTAGTAGCTAGTTGCAAGCAGCAGCGATGAAATTACAGAGAGGGAGGTGGGACCGGTGTGCGAGGTGAGCTCCCGCTTGACAGGCCCGCCGTTCTTGAACTCGTTGCTCGGAGTGACGACCCAGAACCCCATGGAACCGCCGCCGCCGCCGCTGTTGTTGCCGATCCATCCGTGAACCGTGTTGTCCCGGTTGTCCATGGCGGACTGGTACTTGTCGTCGACCTCGCCCTTGAACTGCGGCTCCACGGGGTCGACCAGCAGGACGGCCTCCTTGAAGGCCAGCGGCGCGCCGCGAGGGGGGTCCCTGTCCGCCGCCATGGGCATGTATCGCTGTATGTCGTCTGAAACCGCCATGTACCTGAACCTGTCCTTGTTGAGCTTGAAGGCGAGGCGAGCCACCGAGATGTTGAGAGCCGGGTGGTCCTGGGCATGCTCGAAGATGGCGTAGCAGTAGAAGCCGGAGATACCTCTCAGCATCACAAGCCTGACAGAGAAATTGATGGAACATCAAGCAGTAGAAACTAATGACTAGTTAATCGATCATTAACTTATTGGCAGACGAAATGTTTTCCTGCTGATTAAGTAGCCCAAGCCCAAGTGAGTTTGTGCGCACCTCTTGTCGACTTTTAGCCGGACGCTGTTGGGACGAGATGAATCGTATGAACTCCTGAACGAAAGCTCAAGTTGCTCCTCGCTTGATGATACTACCGTGAACTCTGTACCATCCAACCTGCAGTATGGATGTTATTATCACCGCGTACATTATTTTTTACTTCATTGTTGGTGCATTAATTAAGGGTTAGGCTTAAAGAGGTATTTGTCGCAATTTTTTTAATAAGATGAATAGTAAAAAATACTCTTATGTTAAAATTTAATAGTAACAGCAATTTAAAAATAGAAAGAGTAAATCAATTAAAAAAAGTACTCACGATAATAGATGGGCTGGACTGTTAACGATTGGAGCTGACTAGTAATAAACAATTGGAGCTGTTCCAAGCCTCTAGCTAATAATAGATGGGTTGGACTGTCAACGAATCTAGTAGTATTATTTATATTAGGTACGAGTAGGTTGAAACAGCTAATGAAACACTAGTAGTTAGCCGAAAGTCACATGATTTTAGTAGCTGGGTTATTAGCTGAACCTACTCTAAATATCTACTAGATCTGATTTTACTAGCTCGAAATTAAAGATTAAAAAGGGGGGCCTTAACTAGGTGCTAGCTATAGGACACTCACATGTCTATTGTCCCTTTCGGCCATGGAGAGTCTGGATAGTTCCAGTTCACATCCCAGTAGCCTCCCGAGTTGCCGCTTCCGTCGTAGTCCAACAGGTTTTCCTCGCCGCCGTAGCTGACGGCGGTGATGTGGCCCTGCGGCCGGGACAACGCGACCTGCACCATGCCGTTGCCCACAACCACCTGCATATCTATATCCATCAGTAAGGTAATACTAACTAGGATCATCGTATCCACAATGTTTTCTAGTGATGGTTTCGAGTTATGTCAGTAACTAAATATTGTAAGGGGATAGAGGAACCTGGCGATCGTCGACGAGTAATGTGACGCCCGAGGCGGCTTCCGGCGGTGACGCGGCGGCGGCGGCGGCGGCGGCGGCAGCGGCTAGCAGGGACATGCCGGCGGCGAACTCGAGTAGGACGAGCAACAGGCAGCGCGACAGCGACCGCCAAGCACTCGCAAACGCGGCCATGGGGACTGATTGGATAGACGCGCGGCGCCTGTGCTCTAAACGTGAAGGATATATATACTTCTACAGAAAGGAACCGTGCAACATCAAATTCATGATTGATTTACTTAAATTTGGCTTGGTTTCTGAATAAGGTGACTTATTAACAATAAATATTCCCTCTGATTTTAATATTATTGACAATCAGTGGTTAGTATGAATTGACTCTAGCAATCGTCAACAAATAAAATAAAAGGAGTAATTAATTAAAACAGATACCCTGACACGAAGCTGCAGATCCTCGCTTCCATGCATGCGTGCTCCTCTGTCCTCTCGACCTATGCCAAATCTTGTTTCTTGATACTAGCGAAGACTAGAGACGTGACCCATGCGGAATAATCCTAAGCTATGTTAGTAATAGAAAAATTCGCAACGCAGCACAAAGTTGACTTATTTCGGCGGCGCGTCCAGCTTGATCTTAAGATGTGTGCAATATTGCATTTGATGCTTCCTGCTCGAACCGGGTCCTCTCAATTGGAAGCAAAAATTTATTTGGAGGACGCGCTATAGCTGAAATTTGGATCCGTTTTTTATTATTCGATCGGAAAGCAACAATCAAAATCTTGTTACTACAGGACCTAGTGAATATTGAAAATTCTTGGCACGGTAGCCATCAACAAAGTTTTGATGCAATACTTAGAGAACTGAACCACCCTCTCACATTACGGTGAATTTACTTTAAGGATGGTTATGTTATACCACTTGAGATAGGGAAAACCTCAAGTGAAGGTTTCGCATTGGAAAGGCAATTCAAGTGAAGATATTCTTGCTTGCATTGGAAAGGGAAGAGAAATTTAAGTGAAGATTCTGCAATAGTTTGCACGGAGAGGACAACCTTGTCCAGAAAGGGAAGGAAAGAGAAATGCCCAAGCAAGTTCCAACTGTTGAAGAGGTGCCCTTCTAGTGCTACCTCCTCCCTTGCTGGTCCCTTCTTGGTATACATTAAAGAAAATCTAATTGTTTATATATGTGTATTGATGTCCCTTTTTATTCTTATTCGCATAGTTTCTACTTTTTGCTTTGATTATTTTCAGCCAATTGCATTCGTAATAGAAGTAATGGGTAGTTCGCAAACTTGAGAGTATTTTGGTATTTTGGGCTATTTTTATCATTGCACAAATAGTTTGAACTTACACTTTTACTAACCTAGATTTGTTTATGTTGTTATGGCTTCAACCTTTCCTTTGCATCCGAGTCTTCCATCCAGGACAACACTGAAATAAGTAAAACTGTCTAGTCATGTTGCAAGTTGTTCATGATACTCTTTATATTAAGTGAAGAAATTATTAGTCTTGGGAATGTTATGAAATACTAGATCTTGCATGCAAACCTCATATATACTATCTTAATGATATTTTCATATACATTCCTTTAGACTTTCATTACCAAAAGAGTACCCTGCACCGGAACCGGATCTAGTGATGCTTATCAGAGGGACGAGTGTCACCGACGTGTGGACCCAATAGGGGGTGCGCCCACTTAGGCCCCACAAAACGGCGTCGGAGCGCGGCCTCTTGTCACAGGGACGAGCGGCAGTGGATCCGGTTCCTCTGCACCGTCCATTGGCACACATGCAGATATCCAATCATATCTCAAAGATAGCTGTAGCAGGACAACTTTTTGCACGATATAGCTCCTGCTGCCCATTTCCATGCACGCAAACATGCATCCAATTGTGTCTTGTAGATAGCTCGTGTCGCCCATTTGTGCCCATTGGCATGCATGTAGAGTTGTAGATATCCAGTCATATCTACTCGTTCTGTTATTTTTACTTGTCATCTTAGGGATGCACATAAGAATTAAAAAGATAAAAAAAATGTTATACTAGGGATGTATATGAAAATTAAAAAGAGTAAAAAAGTAGAATGTGCTGAAAATAATAAGAAAAGAGATAGAGATAAAGACTGTATTAAAAATAAAAAAAGATATATTAAAAAGTAAAGATGACAATTACTCTCTCTATACTCATGATTTAGGTCGTTTTGGACAACGACGTAGTCTCCATAGCATAATTTTGGTTTTGATTTTTCTAAAAATATTTATCAAAAGTGACATATAGATATACTTTTATGAAAATATTTTTTAAGACAAATCTATTCATACTATGCTATTCATCACTCTAGGTGAAGAATAGCTTATTCTTCACCCCGGATCCAACCGATCGAGCCAGGCGACCGCGCCCGTGAGCCAACCGATCGCGCCCTGCGCATTGATCGAGCACGCCCGCCTTCCCGCCCACCCGCGCGTGCTAACCAAAAAAAATAGACATTCAGTAATTTTTTAGATTGATTCAGTAATTTCATCAGCTTCATTAATTTCAATCCTTCAATAGTTTTTGTTTGATTTTTTAGTAATTTCTTTTCGTCAGTAATGT
The DNA here is from genome assembly GCA_001602315.1 of Zoysia pacifica. Taxonomy (NCBI): domain Eukaryota; kingdom Viridiplantae; phylum Streptophyta; class Magnoliopsida; order Poales; family Poaceae; genus Zoysia; species Zoysia pacifica. The sequence goes on from BCLH01000691.1 coordinate 127,465, forward strand.
TGATTCGATTCTACTCAGTAATTTCTTTGAATCTTTAGTAATTTTCTTCAGATTCATTCAGTAATTTCTCTCCTTCAGAGCAAATCTCATCGCCGGCGATCTCATAGCGCAGCCACCAACCCCATTGTCACCGAAGAATCTCTTAGCTGCGTGAATTTATACCCCAGAGTTTCTCCACTCTGCCACCGGACCTAGAAAAACGGAGGAAGGTAGGCTGCCAATGGGGGGGGGCGGTGCAGTTGAGGCGGCGAGGCGCCGGGGGCAGTGCCGGCCGCGGTGGTGGTCGCTGGCGGTTTGCGGTGTCAGGGCGGGGGCATCGCGCGCCGAGAATTTAGCGCGGCGGC
>BCLH01000692.1:7433-76509 GCA_001602315.1 Zoysia pacifica
GCGGCGTCGCGCTGGGGAAGAGGGCGACGGGGTGGTGCTGGGCCGACTGGGCTGTGGGCCGCGTGAGGGAGAGGGTGGGCCGGCGGGGGAGGGAAGGGAGAGAGGGAGGAGGCCCAGGAGAGGTTTTGGGTTTTTTTTCTTCTTTTTATTTCTTTTCTTTCTTCTATTTCTCTTAATCCTTTTCTTTAATTCTTAATCTTGTTTAACTATTTATTCTCTCAATTAATTAAATGGTATGCAATGACGTGAAATGCATGACGCACCTTAGCAATTTATTTTTTTAAAAGAAATTTCATTCTAATCTAAATTGTGAAATACATTTAAATTTCAAAATTTTACTATTTGAAATTGGTTGAAATTTTGGGTGTCACATTACCATAGGTGACATAAAACATAAAATTGTAAGAACCACCATCCAGGGGCGTCCTAATCATAGGGCTCCAAATTTAATAAGTACTTTAAGTACATTTTTGTATTTATAGGCTTTGTTTAAATAGATTTATTTAATTAACCTTTTTATAGTCTATAAAAAAACACAAATTTGACTAGTTTTTAATTGTTCCAACTTATAAGGCGTGTTTTCTACAAATCAGGTTAAATATGAATTGAAAAACTTAAATTAATAAGATAAAGCAAATTATCAAGCAAGTTGGCACTAAAGTTTTAGGATCCATTTATTGTTTCACACGAAGCCTCCAAATTTCCTGAAACACCCTGCACGATGGAGTGAGTAAACGAGCCCTTCCGGATTATAAATTCACTTGACCCTTTGTCTGGTTTTGTAGGGTTTACCAAGTAGACAAGGTTGAACTTGATGTTATCAGGACACTGCCGGATCTATTAGAATCAGGCCTGTCACTCTCTTTGGTTGCCATTTCTAATTGGCACTGTAAGTATAGCTTGAACTCTGGAGCCGACGCTACCGTACATTGTTATAGCTTCGATGGAAATCAGTGGGTTTCAAAATTTGACACTAAAAACCGATAAAACCAACGAAAAAACCGACTTGTTTACTGTAGCACTTCGTTCAAATTTTACTTTTCGATTTAAAGCTGTTTTTGACCGGTTTTCACGGTTTCATCAAACCGGTCTCGTTTAACGGTTCAAACGAAATGAGAAACCCTGTCTATAACCTGTGGATGTTTGGATTTCCTGGAAATGAACAACAAATGGATAAGTGAAAAATAGCATCCAAATGGGAAAACTAGGGCCTGTTTGGTTTGTAGCTTTTATATGCCTTGCCAAAATTTGGTAACTCCAAAACACGAGCAATGACAACTCGTTGGTAAATGAGTGTTTGGATTGCAGCTTTACCAATATATATTTAAGTTATTTGTATGACATTTGGGTCATTATGTCATTAATTTTAATTTTTCACGAAACATAGTCAAATAGGATCTTATTTCGTAGACTAAATTACAAGAAATTTAATGGTGCAAACAAATTTTAAATTGAGTTAATTGTTTTGAGATATTTTCATTTGAAGTTTGCTTACCATATGATCACATATGAGCTGCTGCCACCTCACTGCCTCCTCTGTTGGCAGCCACGACAAAATGCGGGCGACCCTTTTGGGCGCCGTTGAGCTGCCGCCTTTTTGCAGTTAACTGTAGATGGGCTTTGCCAAATTTACAAAGGCGTGCCAAAACTTGGAAACAAACCAAATCAAAGCCAAATTTCATAGGCATGCCAAAAGTTGGCAAGGCTATCATATGCAGCAAACCAAATAACCCCCTGCGTGCCAGCGTTTTTGCCGTGCTCACTACTGTCTGCTTGGTAGCTTACTGTAAGAAAGGAGAATCCTTGCAGGGAGCACTGGCCTGTCGTCGGTGTAAACAAATTGTGACATTATCGTGGTGTGGCCACTTTTTTCATATTTCTTTGAAGATGAGTGCGATGTGCTCCTAGTTTACTATGCTTTGGTTCTATCTTTATTTTCCCGTCTCTCTCATCAATCCGTTCGCAGTCAACCCGGGCTCCGACTTTTTTGAATTGTTCAGCCTACGACATTTCTGTTCATCTATTTAATAAGTGAATTTTCTCAGCATCACTTACACACAGGTGCCATCTGAGAGTCATTTGATTTAACAAATCAACAGCTCAGATCTCATCGACTCGGACTCACGAGTTTTGTTTGCAAAGAGACTCATTTGTTATAGATCTAGTTTTCACCATTTGACTGCAGGTGATGATAATTTTTCTTTTCTAGTCTGATCACGACTCTGAAAGGGAAATAGAGGATAAGAGTACAGTACCGCTGACTCTTTCACGAGTCCATCCATGTCACGCCGCCCTGTTTTATCTCGGTACGTGATATCACGCCTTGCAGCTTGCAAGCGACTTTGTTGATGGAAACACGAACGGCTTCACAGCTAGTAGCTGTTTTGAAGATGTGTCACGGTAGCACGTACCAAAGCAACCTTGACGATGGAAACACGAACGGCTTAGGCCGAGCATACGTACAGCAGAGAGCGAAACAAAACGGAAGTCGCGTGCGGATCGTCCAGTTCAAAACGTACGACGACGTTATAGCACCAGGCACCAGCGACTACGGTTAGGCACTCCATCCGAACACGGCAGTCCAGTAGCCCTGCGCGTATGATCGGATGGGGTTGGACATGGTGGCGTGTGTGATCTGGATTGAAAACTCCGACCCCAGCCATCTGATCGATCATAATTCTAAGGGCTCTGTTCCGTTTCAAAAAATTAGAAGATGATTGGAGTGTAATGAAGAGGATTAAATCCTCACCTATAAAGTAATAGATTCATTTTTACTTTAATCCACTCACTTAGAGAGTATTGGATTTATTCATTCTCTAATCCAATTGGATTTAAAAACAACCGAACATAACCTAAGGCAGAAGAATACTGAAATAAAACGAGTAACGTAATAAACGGATGGTTTGAATGAAACGTTGAGAAACGGCAGAGGCAAGGTGTTGACGGTTATCACCAGTTGAGAACTACTACCTTGGTTCACTTTTACAAGTTAACAGTAAAAGAATCAATGGAATGACTGCAGTCGTACAGCCACAGCTCTATCTACCGAACACACTTATAACAGTAAAAACCAATGAAATGACTGCAGCCATACAGACACAACTCTATCTACCGAACACGCCTATTAAATTTTATTACGGGTATAAAAGCATCTTCAAAAGAATGATACCTATAAAAATAATATGTGAAATATATTTTAGGAGCAAACGAATAGAACACGGAGTAGCTATTGGGTTCAATATTTCTTTCCTCCAACATTTTTCTTAAATTGGATCTTTAGAAAACTTTTAATTTAAGAGCAGGGAGTATGTTTGTAACTACAATGAGGTGAGTTTAAGGCAAATGAAATATTGGAGGTGGTTTCAGGTATTTGTTGGAGATTTTTGCTACTTAAACCCCCAAAAATTTGTTTTAGGAGTGTTTTGGTTCTGCTCTAGGTGTTGTTTAGCATGCAAATAATACATTTTTTTAGTGTACACAAATCATACATTTTCAAGAGGCTTCCCTTCAATCCCTCGGTGGCCACGAGTCTTTCAAAGATAGAGTTTTATTTTGTAGTACTACCTCCATTCTAAAATATAAGTGTTTTTAGTTTGGATAAAGTTAAAAAAATTTAACTTTTACTAATAATATTTAAATAAATTACATGGTTTTTAATATAAAATATATTTTTTATGAAAGCTTATTTTATGATGAATTAAAAAATAATTTTTATATAATAAAATATTATTAATTATACATTATTAGTGATCAAAATAATAAAATATTAACTTTGGCTAAACCTAAAATTGCTTATATTTTAGAACGGAGAGAGTATGTATTATCTTTTTTAATTCCATACTGAACATTAGAAAATATTTCACCCACCCATAATCATTTCACATAGAAATAATTTGCTTACAAAAGGATGTCACGCAAAGTCTCATGACACTATCTTAAAACATCACCAGCACCAATCAGAAGTGCTTGCCAATATGGAACAATATACCATTAGTTTTCCCTCTCAAAAAGCTGAATCAGTTTCAAATAAAATCAGTGGAGTATCAAAATAAAACATGATAAGACAATAGTCAACTTCATCTGTGAACTATCATCAAAAGCTCAATTTTATCTTTCAACTTTCAAAAAATCCAATTAAGTCCTTGAACTTTGGTCAGGTTCAGTTTCATTTTGATCTAACGTGGCTGCATATGTGGCATGCCACGTCAGTTTTTTCCATGCCACATCAAAATCAATTTTAGATTATTAATTTTAACTAGATTTTTTTCTTTCAAATCGTAACTATTTTCATAACCGTTTGAACCATTATGTTTCTTATAATTAAAAGCAACAAAAAATCCTATAGAGTTATATTTGTCTTTTTGGATGTTAAATTTCAATTTTTTTATGTATCATACATGTTCAAATCTGATCATTTGTAAATATTTTATTATTTTTACATTTTTATATATTACTTCATATTTTAACAAACTGACTCAACGCAATCCAAACGTAGAAAATGTCTTTTTCTCAATACAATACAAAATTTCAAAAATTCATATTTTTTTAGGTTTCAAATTTTAAAAATTTCAAAATATATTCACGTGGGATATAAAATTTTCATGTATGAATCTTAACACAATCCAAACATTGAAAAAACGTTGCATTAATTTAAAAAAAATTCAAATAGATATGAAAATAGAGTTAAAGTTTAAGAGAAATAGATTTAAAAATTAAAATTGAAGCTGACGTGAAACGCCAGTTACTGATGTGACATACCACGTGGGCAGTCACATAGGATCAGAGATGAAAATAAATCTCTAACCAAAATTGAAAGATTAAATTAGACATTTTAAAAGTTCAAATATAGAATTGAGCTTTTCACGATAGTTCGAAGATAGAATTGAGAATTATCCGAAACGTGATATATCAACGGCACCAACCGTGTCATCTTGCAGGCGTGAAGCAGGTGAGAGTGAGACTTGAAAGATGCCATAGCAGGCGATCGCGCTCCCCATGACGGCCTCATAAGCCGAGGGGACGGTGGACCAGTTCGTTCGCGTTGCCCGCGACTCTCTCCTCCCTCTCGCACTGCCATCCGACTCCCTCCGCTTCGTCTTCCACACGCTTGGCGCGCGCGCGCGCGCGCATCCATCTGTCGATCGCGTGGTTGGTTGAGCATCCGCATTACCACCTCCACCAACGCATCCGCGACTCCTCGTTCCTCGCCAGGTACCCATCGCTGCCGTTGCTCTAGTCGTTTCTTCCAAGGCCGATCGGATGGCTGATTTGGGCGTCCGGGTTGTCAACAGAGGCGAAGGCGCGCCGGACAGCAGCTGGACGATGGTGGCGGCGATGGAAATGACGCAGGCGCAGAAGGAGGCGATGGCGCCGCCCCAGCATCCTCCCCTCTCCTTGGACTTCGCCCACGGAGGTAATCGAATCGAACCGTCGCCCTCTGCTCTGCCTCTGAAAAGAGTTCGCTGTGTTCTGCTTTTGGATGGCGAGATCGGGTGGACTGATGCGGCTCATTGATGCGGATGCGCAGATTGCGGCGGCGGGAGGAAGCGGCAGCGCGAGGCGGTTGCCTTGTCGCCACAGTTCTTCTCGCTGCAGCCGCAGGCGCAGGCACCCAAGGTGGTAGAGCTGCAGCAGCTGCTCAAGCGGCCGGCGACGGGCCTCCGGCTGGACTTCGACGAGGGCTCGGAGCACGTGTCGTCCACGTCCGCCGCATCGGCGTCGTGTCTGCTCTCCGACGGGCTCGCCGTGCAGCGCGATCAGCACAAGAACGAGATGGACCGGTTGATCCAGGAACACGTAAGGAAGCGTTCGATTGATTTCTCATTGCTGCTTTCGGTGTCAGGCGTTAACGTACCGCTTCTGGCTTGCAGGCGGAGAGGCTCCGGCGCGCGTTGGCTGACGCGAGGCCGCGGCAGTACCGCTTGCTGCTCGGCGCGGCCGAGGTGGCGGCGGCGCGGCGGATAAGGGAGAAGGAGGCGGAGGCCTCGGAAGCGGCCAGGCGAGGCGCCGAGATGGAGGAACGTATCGCGCGGCTGAGGGCCGAGGCGTCTGCGTGGCAGGCGAAGGCGCTGGCCGACCAGTCCACGGCCGCGTCGCTCCACGCGCAGCTGCAGCAGGCGGCCGCCGCGGCGCAGCAGGCGCGGTGCGAGGCCGAGGAGGGAAACTGTGCTGGTGGCGCTGACGACGCCGGGTCGTGTTTCGAGGACCCGGACAGGGTGGTGGAGGTCTCGGCGCCGCCGCCGCTGCCCACCAGGCCGTGCCGGACCTGCGGGCGGCGGTCGGCCTCCGTCGTGCTGCTCCCGTGCCGCCATCTCTGCTTCTGCTCCGCCTGCGGGCCCGCCGTCGCCGACAGCGCCCCCGGCGCCGCGGCGTGTCCCGTGTGCCGCGCCGCGGTCACCGGAACAGTGCAAGCGGTATTCTCGTAGCGCAATTAGGAAAAAGGAAAAAAAAATATGGTGGTGCCGAAAGGAAAAGCTGTAATGGTCGGTGAAAATGGAATCCGAACAGAAATTGTGAAGCGCATCGTTTCTCTTTCTCGTTTCGCATTTGTTGCTTGATCAGTTCCTCTAAATTTGTTTATACTTTATTCTTCTTGATATCTTTGGAACGCATTTGATCTCGATGGGTAATTGGGCAAAGTTACCGCGTGATCGATGGTTCATTTTGAGGAGTTTTTACATTTGCTTGCCTGTGCCGATCAGCGCCAACCTACACGATGCGCCGTGCAGCCGCTGGAACAGCAGCGCCTCGGGGCCGGTGCGGTTAAAGGCGCCACGCCGATTCGCGTGACGGGGCAGAGTCCCGAGTGGCGGGAGACGCGGGCCGCACGTGATGGACGCCCTACTCCGACGTGCCTCCCTCACGGCCGTGCGATCGTGATCGGGCGCACGGGAGCGTCTCGCGGCGGTCCTGTCGGTTGTTCGCCGCGCAGCGTCAGTGGAGGCGGAGAGCGGCCGGCGTTGCCGCGCACAGACTTGCAGGTGCAGCCTTCAATTCAATCCGGCCTCAACTGCCCACTCATCACGCACGGTCGATGATGATCTGCGCGAGACCGGTCACGAGATCTGCGGCTCCGATGGGCAGATCGGGCCGCGGCGGGCCCAGCCGCGCTGATCATGGCCTGCCTGGTCTCGGGTGAGTATCTGCGGGACCCACTGCCGGTGCGGGACGGAAGGGGTGGGGTGAACGTTGCTTCCCGCGCATTTTCGGCGGGCTGTTGTTGATGATGGTTTGGTTTGATTGGTCTGTGTGTAGCCGGTGTCCTAGCCGCAGTAGGTTGCATCACCGTCAGCTGGTGCGGGAAATAAGAAAAGGTTTGGTTTGATTGGTCCGTGTGTAGCCGGTGTCCTAGCCGCAGTAGGTGGCATCACCGTCAGCTGGTGCCGGAAATAAGAAAAGCATGGGGGATGAAGACGATGGCACACGCTTTTGGACCGTCGGATTTGCAAATATACACGTCCAGAGAACTCCAGAAGATATCGTTGAAAGAGAGAGCGAAAGAAAAATATCCGGATACGTGCTTGTTAGCCGCATCACCACACTTCTTTCAAGTACGCTCGTGAAAAGCAACCTATCTCAATTTATCGGAGAGAAGGTGGACGGGGAAACGGTACTGCTACTACCACTACGTGAACGTGATGGTTTTCCGTCGTGGAAAGAGCTTAGTAGCTGACCGAACGGATAGGATTAGGAGAGCCGCTTCGCGCCGGTGGAGCCTACGGATCTGTTCGAGCGTCACCGGGGACGTGCACGAGCACGACAGGGCAAGTGGAACGGCTACCTGCTAGTAATCGCTAAACTGCACTTCTCCCAGCGAGATAGATACACCTCCTTGTACTTTAGCTTCCCCGCGGAAATATGCTCCACGGCAAGTGAAAGGCGTTCCGTTTTCGCCGAGGGCCGGTATGCTTGCTTTGCTCGGATCGGTGTGCAGTATGCGGCGCTTTGTCGTCCGCAATACTATTACTCCTACTAGTCTTTCATCAGTGCCTTGCAGAGTCGCGTTGCTTCGCTGTACCAATACCGCTTTGCTTGTACGTGCTGCCGCTGTTTAATTTAGTGTTTCCTCTCGACCGATCGATCGATGATTGCGTGAGGGTTAAGGAGTACTACTAGCACTGATGCCGGTGATTAAGACGAATACTGTCAGCGCAGATACGGTCGGCGCCGTGTCCCCGTCTCGAGACCCGAGAAGTGCTGAAATGGCACGGCAGACGGATCGATCTCCGCGGCAAGGCAAGTCGGCAGCACCAAGGACGTGACACCGCTATAGTGTCATGGGTGGAAGACACGCATCCCATTGGATTGTCTTGGACCTCTTGGTGAGTCACAGAACATGCCATGACAATGCGAGCCCGGTACAAAGATGCCCGTCCATCCACGATCCACCCACCCGGCGCCGCTGCTGGACCAGCGCTAATCCGTCCGCAAGATACGAGTTCGATACCTGTGCATGCTTCGTTTTCCACGGGGAGACGGAGACGTCGAAGCGATCCTGTAGGACAAATACGGCCGTGACAGGAGCAACTCGTCGAGCAGAACAGGGCAGGCACGCATGTATACGCTCACGGGGTGTACTGTGTACAGAACAACGGAACTCAGGACTCGGTCGCCTGCGTACGGCACCGTGCGAAGCGACGCCACCCTCTGCAATATACGGCACGACACGCAAAGGAATGAAACGCGAAAGGCAGCGATTGCGGGCGCCGGTGGGGGCGACGACGGCGGTCGCAGTGCAGCGGTCGCGATCGGCGGATATGCACTCGCAGGCAAGCAAAGCAACGGCTACGGCAGCGGCGGTGGACAGTCGCCGTGGATGGAGGGGATAGGATACGCCATAGGAGTACGTGCCCCGTCGCTGACAGGCAGGTGAGGCAGATGGCCGCTCGGGCCTAGCTGTCCCGTGTCCGGCATGGCCACGTGCTGAGAATGAGAGCGAAGCGGGCTCGACGACGCTGAAGAATCGGTACTCGCTTGTGCTTGCGCACTCGTCGGCGCTGCCGCGCGTTTCGAGCTGTTAAGATTCATGAGCGATTACGATTAGCGCGCGTTCTCCATGCCCATCGATCCTGCATGTACTACGTTCGTACAAGTATTACTGTCCAGTACTAGTGTGTGATTTATTTCGTGTTGGATGATGATCGCTCAGACCAACTAATTTGGCGGTCGGCAACGCAACAGTCTCACCCACAAAACAAGATCGTATCTAATTTGATCTTGAAGCCACGGGATAAGGGATGGACCGATCAACGCCTGTTCTTGGCAAGGCACGTACGCTGACACCGTAACCTCCCATATTATTACTGGCCTTTCTGTACCCTAACCCGCCGCACCGACCGCATTGCTGCCGGGGATCTAGATCAATGTCGCCTCATTAACCGGTGAACCCGTACCCCGAGAATAAATTGAGTAGGAGTGTTAGACAGACCAAGGGGCTTTTGAAAACGGATTCACCGGTCGGTTTCGTTCAGCACGATGATGGTAGGGGACTGCAGAAACTGTCAAATGGAGCAGTTGTACTCTACTTAGAGCCCGTTCCGATGTGCTACCAACGGCAGCTGCGGATACAAGGATTGAAAAACTTTTCACTGTAGCGCAAATACAAAAACAGAGCAGCTGCAGCCACTAAAATAGCAGCCGAACACACTCTTAATTTTCTATGAAAACATTTGGATAGCTGTTGCACAGCATGATAGCCGTTCACACGTGGATTGATTTCGTCCTGACGTGCTTAGTCGCAGCTGCCGTTCCTGGAGTGGAGTACTGCGGAGCACAACTTTGATGTCACATTGGCGTCGTTATCTGGAACTTGGAAAGGGAGCCACCAAGACACGCGGTTGTCAGAAATACAGAACGCATCTCGGTCTACTTCGTAGGGTTCGCGAAGAAAGAATTCGCTCCTGAACCAAACATGACGATGGATCAAGAAGACCAAGCGTGGAGAATTTAGGTGAAAAGGAAAATGACGCTGACACCGGCCCACCGCCCAGCCTCTGAGCTTTCTTCTCCCTTCGCTGGAAATCGACAGTGAAGAACGCAATGACCAAAGCACTGACGTGAAAAAAATGCTGATGCCGGCGAAGAGAAGGAAGTGTATCGTAACCAACCGGAGATGGAACCATGCTGCCGTTTTGTCAACGGAATCAAGCGAGGGCACTGAGTAGACGACGTGCACAGAAAATTACGGATACCAAACTTCAGTCGGTGTGCAAGGTGCAGGCTTGTGGATGGGTGTCGTCTGCTTCGGCTAGACGAGAATCGAATGCGTGCGACGAGGAAGGTCTGAACGCTCCCAAGCGATGATTCTTATCTATGTGATGAGGAAAGACTCCGCAAAGATGCCTGTTCAGCTAGGCAACAGGAGGCGCCTTGGACTGGAGCATCAGTCCACGTTCCAGCCAGATGTGAAATGGAATCCCTCTCTGTCCCCGGGTAGAACAAATCCCCGCCTGATCTGTGTTGGCCAGGCAAAAATGCTCGTGAAAGTTCTGGATCGAGAACAATCAACTACTTCAGTGTCAATAAAGTGATGGTGGTGGCGGCGGCGGCTTAGGAACAGAATGATGCTGCTTGTCCATGATAAGTCTATGATTATATACTCACTTCGTTTTTAAATTGATATCATCGTTGATTTTTAATATCAATTTTAATTATTTATTTTATTTAAAAAAATTTAAATACGTAAAATTTTAAGTTATGATACAAATAATTTTAATAACAAATCAAATTATAAAAACATATATGATATTTATAAAAAAAAATTAATAAAATAAATGGTCAAAGTTAGTATTAGAAGTCAATGACAATATTAATTTAAAAACAAAAAGAGTATATATTGGAGGAGGGTCATACGTATGATTTTGTGGGAAGGGAAAAGGAAGCGGAACGGAAACGGGTTGGTTTTATTTAGGTCAACTTGTCCTGTTCATTCAAGTTGAAGAAATCCTTCTTTTTTATAACCAACTCTCGGGGATCCGCTTAGACAAAGAGCCCGAAACTTTCCAGTTTCTCCAAAATAGAACTACTTCTATTATCTACTTAGTGTGATTTTAGCATAGTCCCTCCGTTATAAAATTTGAAGTAAAGCAACAATATAATATTCTCTCCGTCCTTTTTTATTTTGAGTGTGAGTACACAGATTAAACAAATTAAAAGTAGCGAAAAAGATGAAATGTGTTGAAAATAAAAAAGAGAGAGATAAAAATAAGAATGTATTAAGAATAGAAAAAGATGTATTAGAAAATAAGAATGATAAATAAATGAAAAAAACTTATAAACTTTATAAACTCTAAGATGATAAATAATTAGAGGTGGAGGAAGAATATAATATGAAAAAAAAAACTTGGAAGCTCCAAGCAGGGAAAGGGGGGAAAAGATAAAGGCCCAAGATCCATTGTTTTCTGGCCTACGAAGCTACAAGGACAACAGAGGCGGAAAAATATCGAGCCCGAAACGTACAATATTAGGCCCACAAAACGAACTGGCTCACCGCTCACGATGCAGCAGTGGCTTGAAAATCCCAAGACTAACGCAAATTCTATTCAGATCTAACGGCCACTAGGCCCGCTACCCTAACTATTTTTTAGCAATCACGAAAACAAAATACTAGCTGACTATCAATTAGAATTCTGTAAACAAAGTCTTGCTGCTTGGTTCAAATTGAGCGTGTCGTGGTCGTGAATGCACCATGATTTGATGGTGTCTCTTGATCCCAGCCGGTTCCTAGGCCACGGATAGACTCTGGCTGAAGACAGGTATAAAAGGGCTCGGAAGAGCTTTGTCTGGCCGATCGCGGCGACTCAGCATCCAAATAATAAATCTGCGTCGCCGATCTGGATCTGGAGCCACCTGCTGCTGCGCCCTGAAATGCAGCTCATCAGCCTTTCAGCTGCTTGTTGCATTGTTCCGAGCTTTTTTCTGATGCCATCCATTTTTTTTATCACGTGATCAGATATCGCTGCTCCAACGGCGTTGGCGCACACCCATTTTAAAAGCAATAGCCTGTAAAGCCAGGGATGCAAGTTGTCGAGATGATATCCTCTAGGTACTTACGGCTTAGAATTACTCGACAGTCTAGGTTACATTGTACGACTCATCAACAACAGCCGACCTACACTTGTGAGTCTAAAGAAAGAATTCTGTAAGATTTTGCGAAGAAGGGTCGGGCGTATCCGGTCACAGGAGCCACTTCGACCCCGTTAGGGTCGAGAGCAGAATAACATCAAAGCCAAGTAACCGACTTACTTTCCGACCTCAGGGTCAGGCGACCAACTCATGATAAGCCCCTGCCAACATGGAGATTTCTGACGACTGTATAGTGCAGCAGAGCGGTAAAGCAACGGTAAAGCAATTTTGTCCCCTCGGCGTTGAACAGGGGACATGCTAAGGGCGACAGCTAGCGCCAGAGTACCGTTCAGCGCCAGAGGATCACCTGAAACATTCCCGAAGATGCTGATGGCCCCACCTGTCAGAGAGGCTCCGTTTCTGTGGCGGCTAAGTTTGATGGCGGCCCTGTTTGTCAGAGAAGGCTCCATCCTGCGGGGACTAAGTTTGGTTGCACCTTATCTGTCAGAGGACCTCTAGTTCTGTAGACATCAAGTTTAGTCGCAGCCTCCACCCGTCAGAAAGCCGCTCGCACTACCCCGCTATGTAACACCGTTCAACCTCCTATATAAAGGCTCGTCGAGGACCCTATACAACAATGAACACATTAGACACATCCATAGAGGTGCGCTAGGGACTCTGTTCGCGTAAGAGCCTTTCCGCCATTGTAATCCACTCGATTATACGTGAGTTCATCGATTCCAATCCCTGGACATAGGTCACGGTGGCCCGAACTAGGTTACATTCTTGAGTCCTTCGTGCATTTGGTCACATCGGTTAGGAAGATACACACCATACCTCCTCTGATCTACAAATTCGTATTGTGCCGACGTACGGAACGTCGATAGTTAGCGCGCCAGGTAGGGGTGCCCGTGGTGTGTTTTGCTTCGTCATCGATGGTTTCGTTTTTCGCTCTGGTGGAAGAGGCTTCGGTCTCCTGCCTGTGCTTCAGGAGTTTCACGATTAACTACACTCCGGACGGCCAGTCATGGCGCGTCCTCGTCTTCGCCATCGGTGAGGCCTTTCGCTTTGAAAGCCGGGACTTCATCGCCAACACCGATGGCGAGCTCCGTCTCCGGGTGCCGCATACCATGCGCACGGCCCGGCGTCATCGGATTCGCACCGCGTTGAGTCATGTCGGGATAGTATAACCCGAGTATCTACGAATCACCTTCTACAGCACGGCCCACCTGTGGCCTGCGATCCTCCAACGGCCCACCAAAAACTTCACAAAGCTGGCCCGGCCGCAGCGGTCGAGAAGCCTCGCCAAGGCCCGAAGCCGAGGCGGGCGCAATCGCCCCAACCCTTAGGAGTCGGGACCCGCTCGTCGACCGCAACGAAGTAATCACTACTTCAACAATCACGCCGACTCAAAATTCCTGACGACGTACAGTTCCGCAGAGAAGATAAGCATTCCGAAAGATTTCGCAACTACCTAGCTGGACGAGAAACAATCCGTCGGGCGATAAAGCTGAACAGTAAAGCAACCTTGTTCTCCCACAGTGAACAAAGGTACGAACGGAGGGCGCCGATCGTCTGCCTCAAACGCCAGAGAGCATGATTCACTGAAGACCGTGGCCCCATCTGTCAAGGGGTTATTCGTTTTCGTAGGCGGCAAAATGCTCAAACTATGGTTCGGTCACCCCAACCATGGTTCGGTCAAGACAACCCAGGTCCGACCCTATAAAAGGGGCACCCGAGAAGCTTGAGGAGGAGGAGGGAGAGCAAGGAAGAGAAAAAGGAGGGAGAGCAAGGAAGAGAGGAGAAAGAAAGAGCAAGAAAGAGAAAAAAGGAGAGCAAGGAAGAGAAGAGAAAGACAATACATAGAGAAAAGATACACATCACTACTTGTAAACCACCTCCATCACGCGAGCTTGGGGCTCTCAGATCGGTCCGGAGCCCTTCCGCATTGTACTTTCGTGTTTTTGAGATTCATACGACCGATCTCTCGTCCCTGAACGTAGGGTATTACGCCTCGAGGCGGCCCGAACCAGGTTAACCTTTGAGTCTTGCTTGTAGACTAGGCCATTCGACTCCGAAAATGCACGATCCCCCGTCCGATCGTATAAATTTACTGTGGCGGTGTACGAAACTCCGACAAGTCATAACCCTTTGCATGAGTGTTTCATGCTCCACGACACGAGTGCTGGGGGTACGCCCTCGGCGCTACGCCTGCTAGGACATTTCACCAGGGCACCGAGCAACAAGCATCGTGAAGGAGGCCCTACGTCGCAGATCCATGCAGAAGGCCAACTCCGCTCATCAAGGCGGACCTCCAGCTATCGCTAATCTTCAGAGTCGGGCCCGTACCGCCAATCAGCAGATTATGGCGGTGGATACACCCACCTTTGACAACGTGGCCGCAGCCACAAAAATCATTCACGAGTCCGTGACTCCAGCAAACCCTATGGCTGTCGAAACCCATACTCGTCTCCGCGCCTTCCTCGATGTTGGACTTCAGCAGAAAGGGAACCGGGCTACCTCCACCACCACCGTTTGAGGTTCGTAGTAGCCAATGACAAGGCGGAAGGACTGATCGTTCAGATCCTCCGTACGCCACCATCCGACGGTGCCTCGGCCCCGATCGTGACGCTCGTCACACTATCGACGTTAGGCGGCGAGCCTGAGCCTATTTCCACGCTGTCACGCCGGGAGCGAACCGCTGATTACCTCGCCCGTCGGCGCGCCACAGCTACTCACGGAGCCTCAGCCCCAATGGGGTTGGTCCCACACCTTCGGATACGCCATTCGACACGCACAGTTTTCGGATCGATTCCGCGCGCCCTCCAACATCGTAGTACACTGGTGAGACGAACCCGCTCATTGCCTCAAGGATTATCATCTCGCTTGCAGAGCTGATGGCACAGACGATTTGTTCGCCATCTAATACCTGCCGCTCTTCCTGTCTGACTTGGCTAGGGGTGGCTCGAGCACCTTCCTGAGGGTAGCATCCGACCTTCGCGAAGTCTTCATTGGCAACTTTCAGGGGACCTACACGTGTCCAGGGAACTCCTGTGACTTGAGAAACTGCAAGTAACAACCCGACGAATCGCTCTGCGATTATATCCAGTGTTTCTCGCGCAAGCGGAACGAACTGCCCGAAGTAAGCGACGTCGACATTATCAACACCTTCACCTGCGGTACCACTTCCAAGACCCTCGTCCACAAGTTAGGGCGTAAAAACTCTCGGACGGCCCACACGCTACTCGACATCGCCACCACCTTCGCCACCGAGGAGGAAGCTGTCCAAGCCAACTTCGACCGAGGCCGAGACAAGGACAAGGAGAAGTCCGAGTCCGACTACAAGTCTGATCAATGCTTCGACCGACGTTCCGACCATCGAGACGACCGGGCCAGCGACAGCTCTCAGCAGCAAGAAGCCCAAGAAGGGTCGGCAGCACGACGACGAGTTCGTTGCCGTTGCTGTTGCCGAGCGTCGGCCCCGACCCCAAGCCAAGGCTCTGCTAGAGCATGACAACTACTTTGAAAAGCTTCTGGAGAAACCGTGTCCGAACCACTCCACTCCGGCCTGGGACCTCTACAAGGATTGTCGCCTGATGCAATACTTTTTGAGAGGCCATCTCCATGTCCAGCCACATCCACCTTAACGCCCCGACCCTCCGAAGAGGGGCATCGTGGAGAAGGCAGACCTCGCTTTTTTTGAACCTGAAGGCTGCCTCATGATCTTTGGTGGGCCATGGGCTAACGAGCCCCGACGCCGCCATAAGCTGCTTTGGCTAGAATTTAACTTTGCCGACCCTGCCGTACCAAACTGCCCCAAGTGGTCCACCCATCACCTTCGACAGGTCTGACCACCCCGACCGAGTGCCTCAACCAAGGCGTCTTCCCTTGGTGCTCGACCCCATTGTCGGCAACACGCGCCTCACCAAGGTCCTCATAGATGGTGGGAGCATTCTCTACATCGACACCTTCAACGTCATGAAGCTCTCACGCTCGGATCTCTGGCCGAGCCATGCTCTGTTCCACAGGGTGATCCCGAGGGACCGCGCCGTTCCCATGGGACAGATCGACCTCCCAATTACTTTCGGCGACTGCAACAACTTCAGAACCGAGAACCTCACCTTCGAGGTGGTCGACTTCACCGAAACCTACAACGCCATCCTTGGCCTGCCTGCCTATGTCAAGTTCATGGCCATCTTGAGCTACGTCTACCTACAAACTGAAGATTCCAGACCCCTCAAACTAAAGATGCCAGGCCCCGAAGCGTCATCTTCGTGGCTTCGCACATCAAGCAGGCCCTCGCCTGCGAGCTAGAAAGCTTCGAACTGGCCGTCACCCTCATGGAGGCGGCCGAGCTGGAAGAGACATGCAAGTCTCAAGGGTCAGCCCCGTCGCCGACCCTCGACTCCAAGCCGTCAACCTCTACGTCCTTCGAACCCGACAGTGACTCTAAGGAGATTATCCTTGACCCATTCGACCCCTCCAAGCAAGGGTCGGAACAACGCTCTCTGACAAATAGGAAAGCGCGCTC
Source organism: Zoysia pacifica (assembly GCA_001602315.1). Classification (NCBI taxonomy): domain Eukaryota; kingdom Viridiplantae; phylum Streptophyta; class Magnoliopsida; order Poales; family Poaceae; genus Zoysia; species Zoysia pacifica. The sequence goes on from BCLH01000692.1 coordinate 24,028, forward strand.
GTCGACTTCTTCATCCGAAATCGGGACGTCTTTGCTAGGGCACCCTCTGATATGCCAGGCATCCCAAAGGAGGTCGCCGAGCACTCCCTCAATATCAAGTCTAGATCTCGACCCGTACAGCAACGACTTCGACGCTTCGACGACGAGAAGAAGAAGGCCATCGGGGAAGAAATTGCCAAGCTGCTCGATGCTAAGTTTATTCGTGAGGTTTACCACCACGAGTGGCTAGCAAACCCTGTAATGGTCAAGAAAAAAAATGGTAAATGGAGAATGTGTGTTGATTATACAAGTCTCAACAAGGCATGCTCAAAGAATCTGTTTTCTTTGCCGCACATAGATCAGGTGATTGATTCCACCATCGGTTGTAAGACCCTTAGTTTTCTTGATGCGTTCTCCTAGTACCGTCAGATCTCTATGCGAGGTTTCGACCAGCCCCCCACGTCCTTCATCACTCTGTTCGGTTCCTTCTGTTACGTCGCGATGCGTTTCGGGCTTAAGAATGCCGACGCGACCTATCAGCGCTGCATGCAAAAGTGTTTTCACGACCAATTAGGTCGAAACCTTGAAGTCTATGTCGATGACATCGTAATCAGGACCGCAAGGCCGATGGCCTCATCGCCGACCTGGAAGAGACTTTCACCAACCTCCGACGGTACCGTGTAAGACTCAACCTCGAGAAGTGCGTCTTCGGCGTCCCCTCAGGCAAGCTGCTTGGGTTCGTCATTTTCGAGCGTGGCATCGAAGCCAACCCCGAGAAGATAGCCGCGATCCTGAATCTCGGCCCTGTCAAGAACGTCAAAGGTGTCCAGAGACTCACTGGGTGCTTCGCGGTCCTCAGCCGCTTCATCTCTCGACTCGGTAAGAAGACAATGCCTTTTTACCAACTTCTACGCAAATCTGACCGTTTCACCTGGATCGTCGAGGTCCAGGAGGCGTTCGAGCAACTGAAGATTTCACTGTCATCACCGCCAGTCCTCGCTTCGCCGGCTCCCGGAGAAGTTCTACTCTTGTACATCTCCGCCACTTCCAAGGTGGTCACCACTTCCCTTGTCGTCGAGCGCTCGAAGGAGGGTCGGGCTTTGAAAGTACAGCAGCCCATCTACTTCATTAGTGAAGTACTCGCCGATGCCAAAACTCGCTACACACAAGTGAAAAAGCTGATCTACGCCATTCTCATCACCAAGCGCAAGCTACGCCACTACTTCGGCAGCCACTCCGTCCAAGTGATCACAAGCTTCCCACTCGAAGAGGTCATCACCAACAAAGATGTGGTCGGACGGATCGCCACATGGGCAATGGAGCTGATGGGCCACGACATCTCTTACGTGCCGCAATAAGCCATCAAGTCTCAAGTTCTCACTGACTTCATCGCTGATTGGACTGAAGCTCAAGAGAAGCCGATTCCTGTCGACCTCGAGCACTGGACTATATTCTTTGACGGCTCATGCATGCTTTGAGGCTCGGGGGCTGGCGTCCTCCTCAATTCTTCGAAAGGTGACAAGTTTTGATGCATGCTCCAGATCCTCTTCCGCACCTCAATCAACATTGCCGAATACAAAGCTCTCCTTCACGGCCTGCGGATGGTAATTGCTCTCGGCGTCTGACGGCTCTCTGTCAAGGGCGACTCCGAGCTTGTTGTGAACCAAGTCATGAAAGCCTCAAGCTGCCACGATCCAAAGATGGAAGCCTATTGTCAGAAGTTTGCAAGCTTGAAGACAAGTTCGACGGGCTCGAGCTTCACCACGTTCTACGTCGGGACAACGAAGCGGCCGATTACCTCGCCAAAATGGCATCAGGGAGAGACCCTTTGCCTGACAACGTTTTTCTCGAAGTTCTCACTGAGTCAACAATCAAGATTAAAGAATAAGCCGACCTTCCATCCGAGGCATCGGTTGACCAGCCGACTCCTATAGTCTTGACCCCTGGGTCGAAAGTGATGGCCATCATTCTCGATTGGTCCCAAGATATCTTTGCCTTCCTTCAAGACGGCACAATTTCGACCGACACCAACGAACCCCGACGCATCTCTAGGAGAGCAAAAGCTTATACCATAATCAACGACGAGCTATACAAGCAAAGTACTAGCGGTATCCTTCAACGCTGCATTCCCCGGGAGGAAGGTTGGCACATCCTCAACGACATTCACTTTGAAATTTGCGGGCATCATGCCGCCCCGAGGACCCTGATGGGAAAAGCTTTCCGTCAAGGATTCTACAGGCCTACAGCAGTCGCCGACACCGAGCAATTGGTCCGCACCTGCCGAGGGTGCCAATTCTATGGCAGACAGACCCATCTGCTAGCTCAAGAACTTCAGACAATTCCAATTACATGGCTCTTTGTAGTCTGGGGCCTTGATATCCTTGGGCCTTTCCGAAAAGCGCCCGAGGGCTTCACTCACCTCTTCGTTGCCATCGACAAGTTCACTAAATGGATTAAAGCCAAGCCGGTGCCCTCTATCTGTGCCGGTCAGGCGGTTGAGTTCTTTTACGACATCATCTGCCACTTCGGCGTCCCGAACTCTATCATCACTGACAACGATGTGTAGTTCACCGGTTGGTAGTTCCATGACTTCTACGAGGATTACTACATCCGACTCGACTTCGCATCCGTAGCCCATCCGTGGACCAACAGGCAGGTTGAACGTGCCAACGGCATGGTGCTCCAGGGGTATCAAATCCCAAATCTACGAACATGTCAAAAATGCGGCCGAACGGTGGGCCCAAGAGCTCCCCTCCGTGCTCTAGGGCCTGCATACAACCCCCAACCGGACGACGGGCTTCACTCCATTCTTCATGGCATTCAGCGCCGAAGCCGTCCTGTCTACGGACATCGACTACGATTCCCCGCGAGTCCGAGCCTACAGTGAAGAAGCATCGAAAGCTGCACGACAGGATGCCCTGGACCAACTTGATGAAGCACGCGACATCGCCATCCTGCAGTCGGCCAGGTACCAGCAGAGTCTTTGTCGGCTACACGCTCGGCAGATCAAAGGTCGGGCGTTCAACATCGGCGATTTAGTCTTGACGCAAGCCCAAAACAAGGCAATAAAGCGCAAGTTATCACCCCCTGGTAAGGGCCTTTTGTAATAAAAGCGTGTTCTCAGGCTCGGCGCGTATAAGCTGGCGACCGAGAGTGGTGCAGAGGTCCAGAACACCTGAAACATTAAAAATTTGCGTCGTTTCTATGCGTAATAAAATCAGATAAGTGTCTTGTGCCCTATCATGATCTTGTTTCCTTTTTTTTTCTTGTCGGCGGCGCGCGGCGGAAAGGCTGGCCCCTCGTCGCTCGGGGGCTATCTTAGTGTCCCTTGTGACATGTTTGTTGATCCTCACACAGTATTTGTTGGGCCACAAGGCCTCTCGCCCGGCGGTCGGTTCACATAAGTCTCGAGGTTAAATCCCAACCCGCGCTGGGATGAACTCCGAAAGTTCCCCCGGGTTCAGCGTGATTTAACTTAGTGCAGCGTTGCAAACCGACCTCGTCCTTTTGCGCTGGCTCTGTGCCTCGTTCTCGTTCTAAAGCTCCGGTCTGGTCCGCGCAAGCTTCGAAGTTAAATCTTAACCCGTGCTGGCGTGAACTCCGAAAGTTTCCCCGGGTTCGGCGTGATTTAACTAAGAACAACGCCGAGACCCGACCTCGTCGTTTTTAGGCTCCTCGCCTCTCGTTTTCGATCCTATGTCCCGTTTGTTGCCGACCCTCGGACGTGCGAGGCTATTCCAAGTGCTAGCGTTTGAGTCTTTTCCTGCGGCTAACGATCGACGACCTGGGTTATACCCGATCCGATCGCTCTGTCAAATGCCCAACAGATGACAAAAAACGCAAAGCCACTAAGAATGCTTGACACGAGCAAGGGTCAGAACATTCTGCTACTATTAACATACATTGCAAGTGATGCCCGAGGTACATCACCAAAGTCATTGCAGGAAAACAACAAAAAGAGAAAAGACCTAAAGCCTAAGGGTCAGGGGTGGCGGAGGATCCCGGGAACAAGTCCGCATTGAGCCGAACCTCTCCCGAACGAACTCTTTCTTTTGGAAGCCGGAGCAGAGGTCAGCCGCTCGATGCCGGACTATGTCCGACAACTCCTATATCTCCTCGTCCGATATCTCCAGAGGGAAGCCCTCGACGACCCGGGAAAGATCGATGCCTGGATAGTGTGCCACCGCCTGCGACAGCGCCAATGTCGCCGCATCAAGGGTGCCGGTCAGTGCGGTGGCAATCAACCTGGGGAGACACCCCATGACGTACCGGGCGTAGTTCGCCAGCATGTTGGTGTCCCGCACCCCGGAGAGCACCGATCGCGTCTGCAAGGCAATACAAAGATGAGCAATCAACCAAACGACGACCCTTCGAATACGATCTACAAGAACGATTACCGTCGCGCTCCTTGTTGGCTGTGTTGGTGGCGGCCTGTGCGTCCTCCACCTCCTATCGCGTGCGGGCCAGAGCTTCGTCAGAGGACATGTGAAGAGCGTTGAGCTCCTCGGTGAGCTTCTTCACCTCGTCGTTCGAGACGACGAGCTGCGCCTCAACACCAGAGCATCGCTACAACGCCTCCTTCGTCCTCGCCTTCGCCCGCTCGACCCACTGGTTGAGCTCTGCACAGGACGAAGCTTCATCTTTCCTATTAAAGAAGGAGCAAGGCCGGGAGCAGAAACGGGAGCGTGACACTTACGGATGGCGTCGAACCACAGCTGTGCAAGGTCTGCGCCGTATTTGTTCTTCTCCTCCTGAGCCGCCGAGCCTCCGCTCGGGGGGTCTGGGCATCCTGTCGTGCCCTTGAGGCCACGTCCTGCGCGGCTTGAGCATCCTGCCGCGCCTTGGAGGCCTTGTCACGCATGGCCCTGAGCTCGCGGCGGAGCCGACGGGCGTCCTCCGTTGACACCTCCCGGTCGACCTGAGCCCGGTTCAACGCATCACGGAGGGACTCAATCTCCGCCTGCAATGCCAGTCAGCTAAAGTCTGACCCACCGTCCAGAGCACTGTTTCCTGCAAACAACACTCCTCAGCATCATGAAGAAAGGTTAGTTTCCACAAAATTATAAGTTGTTACTAACTTACCCGTGACTCTCGCACTGCTGGGTCATGGAAGATGCTGCGACCGACCACCAGTCGGTCGGTGACCCCCTCCTGCCCTCGAGGGCTTCCTCGATGTTGTTGAAGACATCGCCCATCGAGTCGTTGTAGTGGCGCATGGCTCGAGCCGACGCTTCACCCGACGGGGGGCCCAACATCACCTGATGTTTCAAGGCCGAAGCCCCAAAACCGAAAACTCCAGCCGCCACGACAGTTGCAGTCGCAGCGGCTGGCACCACCACCTCCTTGCCGACCGTCATGATCGGCCCAGTGAACGTGGCGGCTGAGGAAGGCACTTGTTCGCCTCGGTCGACCGTCATGGCAACCTCCACGGCTACCACCTCGACGCCCCCCTCGGCTCCTATAGCCGAGGAGGACGGGGTCGTTGTCTCCTCTGCAGCCTCTTCTCGGCCCTCGGCATCAGTGCCCGTGGGGGAAGGTTGCAGGTCTTCTGCAGCTATCGTCGCCCCCTGACCCTCGGTATGGGCTAGAGGGGGCTGCACTTCTTCATCACCCACCGACACGGCGGTCGATGGGTCTTCTCGCTGGGGACTTGGACGTGGCAGGGCCATTGGGGCCGCCGCCGCTACCGCCACAGTCACGGCGGGGTTCGGCCCCTCTTGATCAGCTTGTGGCGCAAGGCGCGCCACGGCCAGAGCAGCAGCAGTCGTCCTACAGGAAACAAAGTAAGCCACTATTCGGCTAAAACATGCAACGAAAAAGAATGCGAATGCAGGGACTTACGCCTTCAATCGGCGGATTGGGTTGGCCCTAGTCATCTTCGGCGGTGACTCCGTGGGCTTCGTGCCCCGAGCCTTCGCCGCCGCCGCCACCCTCTCAGACGGCAGTACCGGATGGACAATCGACGGGTGACGGGGATGACGGTCTACCCCCCCGAGCCTGTGCTTCTTAAGGAGAGACCGAGGCTCTGGGCTAGACTCGGCGTCCGACGCCAAGTCCTCCAGAATGTCGTCCAGGTCTTCGGACGATGACACGGCGACGGGATATGTCATCGACGGGATCGTCTCCCGCCACCTGAGCGGCCAAGGCGGCCACCTCCTCCCCCGACGGCTGGGGGCCGAAGCAAGCACCTACAAGACAAGCGCTCTCGTATTCGATCGATCGGAGGACTGCCCGTGTGATCGCTTCTTGCAGGCGTCGGCGCCCCCCGAAGGCTGCGAAGCTGCAGCTATCATTGATGATGATCTCGTCCTTTGGGTCTGACCCGGCGTCGAACAGTCAGCAGCCGAAGCCCGACCCGCTGCTTGGGACGTTGGCACCGATGAAGAAGGAGCACCTGAAAATGTGACCACCGGAGCGCGCGACGAAGACCCGCCTTCCTGAATTGACATAGGCAAAAGGATTAGTTAAAAAGTACTATTATCACGAAGCAGCAAGCGTAGCAGGAAAGAGGCAACTCACCGTGCGCGTGGACCGAGGCTCGGGCCCCCTCGTAAGGGCCACCTCCTTGTACCCCTCGAACATGCGAGCCACGCAGACCGCAATGTCCTTGTCCGAGAGCTCCTCCCCGTCCACCAGGCGCGTGCTATCATCGGCGCCGGTGTACTCGTGCATCTGGCGCCGACGCTTCTAGAGCGAGAGCACTCGACGACCGATGAAGACCGCCGCCACCTTAACGGTCGACAGATCGGCCTCGCGAAGCTCTCGAATCTACGTAAGGAGCGGACCCAGCTCCCGCACCTTCTCGTCCGACAGGGAGGCAGTTCACGAGTCGAGGGTCACAGCGGACCCGGCGGTGTAATCCAGGACGCGAGGGAAGGGGTTGGCGACGTAGAACCATTCGTCGTCCCAACTCTTCAACAACTTCTTCAAGGGGAGCTCGAGGTACTCCCCCGCGCGCGTGTTCTAGAGGCAGATGCTGGCGCACCCGTAGCGTCGAGCGTTGCGGGTGCTGCCCAACCGCTGAACGTTGAAGAAGTACGTGAAAGAACCTAGATGTCGTCTAGCGGGGGGATGAATAGGCGTTCCTGAAAATTAACACAAACTTGCAGCGAAAATTAAAACTGTCAAAACCGGAACTTCCGATTTTGCGTGGATAGCACAGTAACTAAACGCCTAAACCGGAACTGCCGATTTTCTCGAGACAGAGGGATAAACCTGAACTTTGAGAGATTTCTCGAGAAACTTTCAAAGCACCCCTAAAAGAGTACAAAGAATAAGATAGCTACTTGATTCACATAGAATCAAAGGTTAGTCACAAGCACAACTTAATAAAACAAAAAATACAAATCAAAGCAAGGACACGAGAAATTGTTTCACCGAAGTTCAACAACTTGCTCCCAAGTCATCTAAGTCTCCGTTGAGGAAGCTTGAGTTGCTCACAAGGCCACTTCAAGTCGGGTCTCTTTCAACCACTTCTCTCACATCACTATCTTGCTTCTTCCCTTGTGAAGGCGAAGCGGGCCTTCACAAACTTTCTCGTGGCACACCACAAGCTTGGTGGCTCACCGGATGACGCCTAGCCGTCTAGGAGGCTTCACCTTTAAGAGTAACAAATGCTCACAGATTTGCAACTCAATACTCAAGTGCTCAATGGATGGGAGTGCTCAAATGTGCTCTCAAAAGGTAATCTCTCAACCCAATACTATGATTTCTCACAAATCACACAAGCCTCATAAAGAGGGGTTGAAGAGAGCTCTAGAATGGTTTGGCTCAGTTATGGACGTGGGCAACACCAGCTTTTGTCACTAAGGGGAGAGAGGAGGTATTTAAACCACTCTCTCAAAAACTAGCCGTTGGGGCTGAAATTGGGAAAATCGGAACTTCCGGTTTTCATAAGAAACTAGCTGTTAGACACAACCCAGGAAAACTGAAACTTCCGATTTACCGAATCAGAACTTCTGGTTTGGAAACTTCGGCAAAGTGCCGGACACTCCGGAGAATAAAACCTCGACCACAGAGAGGGCTACTCGGACACTCCGAGCAAGTGTTAGACACTCCGGTGGAGACTTGGCTGATTTTGCTAGAAACTGCCAGAACCAGAACTTCTCGATGTCTCAGCAAAACTTGTAAAAGTGTATGACCATTGTGTTTCTCTGTTCTTACTTGGGTGTCTATGAGCACTGAGATTATGTTTTAATCTTTGTTGCATCCCTCTTAATAGAGCGGCAAACCTATACTCAAGAAATAAATAAAAAAACTATAATGAACACTTGAGCTTCGATTCTTGAATCTTGCCACTTCTTCATAAAATTGCTTCTTGAGAATGAGCAACACACGTTTTGCTTGAGCTAATCCATTTTGAGCTAGTAATCTTGGAAACTTTCAATCCATGTGATCAATATCCATTAAATGCTTCTAAGATACTTATTTTCTTCTTTTTTAATAGAATATCGACACTTAACAAAATATGACTCCTTGTAGCTTGAAAGGTCCATCACGATTCAACTCAACTTGTCCTTCTCCGATACTAAGGTTCTTTGGCGCCAAAACTCTTTGCCCTTCTCCCTTTCTCGGTCCATCACGACACCGTCAAGTTAATTTTTCACCTTCTCACAAACTTGAATCAAATATTGCCTTGTATCTTCAATGAATGCTTCTTGAATTCTTTGATGTCAACTTCACAAACCAAGGGCTTTTGGTTGAGATCTTAAAGATAATCCATCATAACTCTTGATCTTATTTTTGCTTAGCACAACTTCTCTTAGCTTCCTTGACATCAACTTTAATCTTTGCAAGTCAAGTAGCTTCATGTAGAGATCTTTAATTTGATTCATCATAAATCTTGATGTCTATTTTTGCTTGTCTTTGCTTCTCTTGACTTTTTTGACATCCACTTTTATCATTGCAAGTCAAGTAGCTTCTTGTTGAGACCTTTTGATGTGATCTTTACTTAGAGTACACATATCTCTTGATCTCACTCTTGGCTTGTAACAACTTCACTTTGACTTGGGATGAATGTATTCTTGATTGAAAGGGATATGATAGTCATCATGAATCAAGATATTTCAATACTCTTTTAGGACTAACAACCTGCTCAACTCAACAAATAACGTTAGTCCTTTAATCATGTTGTCATTCAATTCACCAAAACCCAGTAAGGGTGTAGATGCACTTTCAGTACGTCCACAGCGCGACGTTCGGAGGGACCCCGTGGAAGGCCTCGCAGAGGGTGATTAAGAGCACGATATGAAGAATCCCATTCGGGGTGAGATGGTGGAGGCGAACCTGGTAGTAGGCCAGGAGCCAGCGAATGAACCGGGTGGTCGGGAGACCAAGCCCTCGATCGTGGAAGGCGAGGAAGTGAAAGTGCATCTAGGCCTCCTAGTGGGTTTTGGTGGATGATGACGAACCATTCAAAGAGCTAATGACATTTGTTAAGTACATTGACAGCCAGGAAGTTTCAAAAAGAAGAAAAAAATATTGAAAGAAAAATAAGACCCCCAATTTTTTTATCAAATCACGGTACCTTTTCTCATGTAAGAATACTAAATTTTATCATTTCTTGAGTCTAGGTATGCTGTACTATTAAGAGGGACTTAAATTGTGGTCTTAAAGTGCCAAAAATGCTCAAATCTTTACCTAACTCGAGACTCTTTACCGGAGTATCTGGCACATTGCTGGAGTCTCCGGTAAGGCTTACGGGCTTTACCCGAGAAAGCTCACTAAGGTGTCCGGCAAAGTTCCGAAGACTCTGGTGGCTCAGGCTCTGCCAACCCGAGAGGCCTCACCGAAGTATCCGGCAAGTTGTCGAAGACTCCGGTGGACCGGGGTGTCCGGCAAAGTGCCGGAGTGTCTGGTCAGTCAGAATGTGGTCCAACGGCTATCTTTTGGAGTCCGATTATTTATAGCCCCTCAACCCCTTTTGAGAGGGCCGGCGACTCACTTTTGAACAGCACACTCTTGAGCTACAAAAACACTCTCCCACTCCCTTCCAAGGCCTAAGCTTGCAAGATTTGAGTTAGAGATTGTGAAAGAAGTGCTTTCACTCCCATTGAGTATTTGTGGCACCGTTGAGCTTCGATTCGAGTTTGTTACTCTTTGAGCTTTTGCTCCTAGACTGTTAGGTGTGCCCGGGAGCTCCCAACTTATGTGGTGACGCCTCGAGAAGTTTGTTCACCCCTTTCCGAAAGGGATTTGCTAGTGGAGAATTTAACCTCACCTTTGTGATTGGTTGAGTGAGAGAAAGGATCGAGTGAGATCCGGTTCTTTGTGAACCTCTCAACGGAGAGTAGAGTTCCTTCGTGGACTCAAACTTCGGAGTAAAATCTTGTGTCTCCTTGTGCATTTTTTATTCTTGCAAGTTCATATTGTTCTTGTTGTTCATATTCATGAATTTGCTTCGATCTACTTGCTCTCAAGTCTCTAGCTTGTTTAATTGCTTACATCTACTTCCTATATCATACTCTAGTGTTTTGATTCAAGTGAAATTTGCTAAAACTCACTAAAACTTGCTTAGATTCAAATTTCGTCCAAAGTGCCTGTTTGATCAGAGTGTCTGGCAAGTTACCAGACAGTCCGGTGACTGGAGTATCCGACACATTACCAAAGACTCCGGTGGTCTGACAGTTTGTTGAGTTTGTTTTTTCAAGAATTATTTTAGGTTGCCTATTCACTCCCCTCTAGGTAACTTTCAAGAAGGAGACGATCTCTCTCTCCGCGGGGGCCGGCGCCTCTTGCTGCACCGCCGCCCTCCAGATGATGTCGTCCCGCCGCTGGAGGAATCCCTTCTGCACGCGCTTGTCGAGAATGCTGGCGGAGACGGAGGAGGCTTTCCACTTGACAGCCATCACTGCAAGGAAGACGAGGGCGACGAAGACGACGAGCGAAAGAGCGCATAAAAATGGCGAAGGCAAGGAACTCGAAAGGGTGCAGAAGCACAGGGAGGGCAAAGGCAAATGGAAGGAGTGGTTTTCAAAACCCACCTGGCCGCCTTTTATAGCCGAAGGAGACAAACGGTTCTGCCTCCTGGATTCTCGGGACACGATCCCTCGAAGCGACGGAGATTAACTCTCGCGTCATGATGGGAACCCGAACCGTCGGCACTTGCGATTTTCGTACCCCATCCACTAACAGGACAAAGTGACGTCAGCATGGCCACGCATGCTGATGGGTACAGTGACCGTCAGGCCTGCGCTAGATGGATGTGACGCAAGCGTACGAACTGCAGCAGTTCAACTTTCGAGAGCCACTCGTTTCGCTACACGTGGCCACCTATTGGCGCGCTTGACAGGACGCTCGACGAGCCGCACACCAACAACTCTTGTTACCCACTCACCGACGGGTGGGCTCGAGGCAAAACTCTCGTTGCCTCCTCCAGCTGAAATGATCATAATCCCGCCGCCCACGCGTGTCAGGCGTGGTAAATTGCCGGGCCGGTGCCAGACTGACAAGATGTGCACGCGCGAGTTACTGTGCGAGACGGCGTTTCAAATTTCAAAATCCAATAGTCGTCCTCCACATGGACGCAACGGGACTGAACCTGTATCGATAGGCAGTCGTGGGTCGATTAACAAACCATTTGTTCTGACCCCTGCCCTCAAGCGCTGATCATGGAATATGGCCAATCCGCTTGGTCCAACTTAGGCGCAAGTGCTGATTACAAATACACGATTGGTCCGACCGGTCCGTTCTTGGCACTTAACACAAATCCGGCAACGAGCGCAGCTGCCTCAGATCATCGACGGTCAGAGAACTTAAGTCCGCTTGACTGAACCGAATCACTCAGGAGCGAAGGGCACTCGAATCGATAAAATTTAATCAAACCCTTCGATCGACCCTTCGTATCGCCCGGGGGCTCGGGGGCTACGCCCTACAGGCGCGCTCGCGCGCCCCGTAGGATCGACGATAGCACAATCGACGGATTATATCCCCTGACCGACCCTTCAGCTCGCCCGAGGGCTCGGGGACTACGCCCTACGGGCGCGCTCGCGCGCCCTGTAGGATCAACTTCAACGAATAACAACGACTCAGACCTCCGACCGACCCTTCGGATCGCCCGAGGGCTCGGGGGGCTACGCTCTACAGGTGCACTCGCGCGCCCCCGTAGAATCAATTTGAAGACACTACGACGAAGCAACTGCAACGACGTATCAGACCCCCCAGCCGACCCTTCGGCTCGCCCGGGGGCTAGGGGGGCTATGAGCGCGCCCGTAGGACCTATTATCGGAAATCAACTTCACGGATCAGCCTCGCAGCACCTCAACAGGATTGCAAACGATGCAGGGCTCGAAGCTACTGTCGGGATGATATCCCTCGGGTACTTACGGCCCGTGATTACTCGACAGTCCAAGTTACGTTCTACGGCCCATCAACAACAACTGGTCCACACCCTCTGTGGGTTTGAAGGAAGAATACTGCAAGATTTTGCGAAGCTCAACCAAGAGGGTCAGACGCACCCAGTCACAAGAGCTACCCCGACCCCGTAGGGTCGGGAGCAGAATAATGCCAAAGCCAAGTAACCGACTTACTTTTCGACATCAGAGTCGGGCGACCAACCCACGACAAGGCCCCTGTCAGTATAGAGATTCCTGATGACTATATAAGGCGGCAGGGCGGTAAAGCAAACAGTAAAGCAATTTTATTCTCCCCGGCGCGAAGCAGAGGACAAGCTAAGGACGACAGCTGGCGCCAGAGGACCGTTCAGCGCCAGAGGATCACTTGGAACATTCCCGAAGATGCTGATGGCCCCACCCGTCAGAAAGGCTCCATTTTCGTGGCGGCTAAATTTGGTGGCGGCCCTGTTTGTCAGAGAAGGCTCCATTCTGCGAGGACCAAGTTTAGCTGCACCCCACCTGTCAGAGGACATCCAATTCTGTAGCCATCAAATTTAGTCGTGGCCCTCACCTATTAGGAAGCCGCTTGCACTACCCCACTATGTAACCCCATCCAATCTTTTATATAAAGGCTCGTCAGAGACCCCCGTACAATAACGAATACATTAGACACATCTACAAACGCGCGCTAGGGACTCTGTCCGTCTAAGAGCCCTTCTGTCATTGTAATCCATTCGATCATATGCGAGCTCATCGATTTCGACCTCTGAACATTTAGGGTATTACATCTCACGATGGTCCGAACCATCTAGATTATATTCTTGAGTCTTTCGTAGATTTAGCTACATCGATTAAAAATATACACACCATACCCCCCTCCAATCTACAAATTTATACTGTATCGATGTACGGAACGTCGACACAAGCGAACATATCCCCAAAACTATATGTAGTTCAAATTTTACGAAGAATTCATAACATATCCCCAAAACTATATGTAGTTCAAATTTTACGGAGAATTCATACATATCTATAAAACTTAAATTAAGTTAACCTCTGACGAGTATCCTCTTGACATAGACCATAGGACCGTGTATGATCGTAGCTTTAAATAATTAATCCCTTGGTATTGTATTAAGCACTATGCAACCAGTCCCAGTCCAGATCATCATCAATCGTCAAGATTTCCGAGGCCGCGCACGTGGACCCTGACGGAAGCGGCCCGCCATGCTCCCGATCAATCCCTTGCAGGCATCTACTCGTCACGTGTTATCGTGCGCGACGCCAGCTTAACAGGTGTCGTTCTCCTGGGCGGGGCGAGGTTGCACGCTGAGGTACGAGACGACCCGGGGAGGCGACGCGAGAAACAAACAAAAAGAAAAGTCAGAAAAGCGAAAAGAATTCATAGGATTTCAGTGGGCCCCGGAGCCACAACAGCGGGCGCTCTCGCATCGTGGATATCCGGCCGGCGCGCCACCTTGCGTGCTCGGGGGATAAAGCGTGTCGACGAGGAAAGAAAGCTCGCCCGCCTCGCGTCCACCCTTCCGGCGCCGTGACGCCGGAGGCTCAGCCATGGCCTTGTTCACGTCGATGCCCACCGATTTGCGGTCAAATAAAAGCAGCGCCACGCGTCCCCGTCTGATCTGCCAATGTGTGGACGTGGCCCTGTGCGCGACCTTTTGCTAATTACATTATGCGTCTTGCCTGCGACGTGACAGGTTTTTATCCGCAATCGGCTTAAACAAGTTCTTAATTATATTTCTTTGATCTCGTACCCACCAAGCACCTCCGCGTAATTAACAGCTTAATTGCGTTTCTTTAGCACTTGAACGGCGCCAGCTGTGCCTTCTTCTCGAGCGTGCCGGACGATTCAGACCCTGCCTAATAACCGCCACGTCATGCGCAAAATACCACCTCCCGCGCATCACCCCGGCGGTTTACGAAATCTCTGGCTGGGCCCACCGGCTAGTCCTCCCTCCCCAGGGCACAATCTGCAGTAATCTCCCAACCGCGAGGGCACTTCCGGGATTCCGGGCGCCACATCGGCTTCGTTCTAGCGATCTCCTCCAGTCCGCGGCGCCTAGCCCGCCTCGACTTCCCACTCCACCCCCGCTGCCTGCCTTTTCCTCGACTCGTTCCGGACACTCCCGTCGCTTCTCTCCCACGCGACACGGCACCCCCGCGCACGAGGGTGCCGCCAGCCCCGCCCCTCTCTCCAGTATCGCGGTGGCGGCGCCGGTGGGCGTCGCCGATCGCCAGCGGCGCCGGAGATGTTGGAGGACCAGGTCGCCTTCCTGCTGCAGAAGTACCTCGGGAACTACGTCCGGGGGCTCAACAAGGAGGCCCTGAAGATCAGCGTCTGGAGAGGTGAGCCCCCGCGCTGCCACGCTTGCCCAGTACACCCGTCGCTGATGGTTTAATCTGACTCATCGTGTGATCGCGTAGGCAGTTCAGGTTGATTTAGTTCGTTTTTTGCCCTATAAATTATTACGTCGGCCATGCTTGCAATTTCAGTGTTATTGCTTACGAACTGACGAGGAACGCCGGTATCAGGTGTTTTTCCGGTATTGGCGTTCAGTCCGAGCTCAGTTCAATGTTAATGCTAAGATTTGTGTTGACGCCGAAATGGATCTCGGGTGAACACACCGCTCGCACGTTCACGTTCGGGAACGCCGACGCTGGAGGATCATTCTAGGGTTGATCCGGGCTCGGTCAGGCCAGCCGGATCGTCTTCAAACATCATCGGAACGAAGGAAGAACAGCACGAGGGTCGAGTAAAGGGATTAGGGTTTGGAGAAGAGCGAAATGTAAAGGCAAAATGATTTGAATGATTGGGATTATCTTCAACCGGCTATGGGTCTCTGTTTTATAGAGAAGAGATGATCTTATCTCGTAGGGCAACTAATTTCACGAGTTAGGAAAGAAATTAGAATAAATCTGTTGAAAACTTTCTTAAATCAGCATTACAATCAGCATTACCGGAGTCTCCGGTAAAGTGCCGGACACTTCAGTGACCGGAGTCTCTGGTAAGATGTCGGAGGTTCCGTTGTGTAATTTCGAGAACCCGTGAGGGCTCACCAGATACTCTGGCAACGTGTCGGACACTCCGGTTGGCTAAATGCCCGAACCCGAGAGGGCTCACCGGACCCTTCGACAGCGTGCTGGACATTCCGGTGGGCCAAGTGTCGGAACCCGAGAGGGCTCACCGAACACTTCGGCAACGTGCTGAACACTCCTGTGGGCTAAGAACCCGAACCCGAGAGGGCTCACCAGACACTTCGGCGGCGTGCCGAACACTCCGGTGGGTTAAGTGCCCGAACCCGAGAGGGCTCACCGGACACTCTGACAACGTGTCGGATACTCCGGTGGGCTAAGTGTCCAAACCCGAAAAGGGTCACCGGACACTTCGGCAATGTGCTGGACACTTCGTTGGGCTAAGTGTCCAAACCCGAGAGGACTCACCGGACACTCAGGCAATGTGTCAGATACTTCGGTGGCCCTGTGATTTTTGAGTGTCAACAATTTGTATTCCAATTTTTGGTTCGGTTAGTGGCGTTATCGGGAATTGCCATTGGCTTTATTCACTTGCTGCACAATTTGTTGAGTGTGTTATTCGAGTGGCTGCAATGCATAGGCAGCCGATAACGATTTGAGCTCTATATTGTGGCCGTTGGGAGTTGATTTGGTGAATGTGATGGACTTGCAACACACCACTGGTGAACATTGGATCCAAAACTGAAAAATTATGTTTATTCCTAACACTTTCTAGTTCGACTAAAGTGAAATTATGAAACTGATATGGTGTATGGTTTGGTGATCAACTGTTGCATCAGTGGCTTGTTAAGGGCATGTAAAAAGGAGGTGCTTGTATGGGTTCTTATGCAAAACAACCTATTTATTTATGGCACTAAGTGCTTAAATGAGGAAAAAATGCTTAAGTTAGCACTTGGTGCCTAGTTAGGTGGTGAGACCTATTTAAACACTCTTTTGTATTGTAGTGCATTCTTTTGCTTTCTAATTATTCACCAGAATTTTCAGTGTCGAAACATTTATATGTAAGTGAACATGTCTTCAAGCTACACACCTGTTATGGGCTGTGGCGCCCAGCCCAAAGAGGCGTACAGGAGATTGCTTTAGGGTTTATTAGCTTAAAGATTAGGTTGTTTAGGATTTGTTAGATTAATGATTAGGTTGTTTAGAGTTTGTTAGGATAAAGATTAGGTTGTTTAGGGTTTATTTAGAGTTTGTTAGCACTGTTGCCTATATAAGACAGGCATGAGGTCCATTGAGGGTCAAGTAGAACGAAGATAATCTTTCCAAGGGGGAGAGATTACCTTCTGTTTAGTCGTGGCTGGGGACGTGTCCCAGCCCGGCAATCTGTCCCTTGATAATAAAGTGAGTTCTAGTAACGTGTTGAGATCTGATCCTAGAGCCTCTTCCCGGTTGGTGTCTCCCCTGCGTAGCCCTAGGAGGCAGTGACCACATCAACACCATATTGTAAAAATGGCTTCAGACTTTCTTAGCAAAAGTTCAAGATTGTGCTGATTCCTTGTGAAATTGTTTACACTGTTAGCTTCAGACTACAAAATTAGTAATGCGCTCTTCTCTGAAGGCAATCAACACTAGTTCCATCATGAAGTCAAAATGCAGTTTGTGATCCATGTTTCTTATAGCCTGAGCTTGTAAGACATCCACTGCCCTGACAGTATTGCACTAAGAAGAAGACATCGAACCCTTGCCACATGCTTACACTGCAGCACCATAGTCCACCTGGGCTGAGCCTTAGTCCTGTGCTTTTGTGGAACAGATGAGGGTATTTTTTTTACCCTCTACCTGAAATTCGCTCCCACAGGGAGTCAAACCCAAGACTTGAGGGGTTCTACCGAAGCACCCTAACCACTAGGCTAAAGGCCCTTTCACATGGATCTATCAAAATTCTGAGACATGCATTGCTATAACAACTGGACGTGTTTTCTATCATTGGTAATATATTATTGATATCTTTTGCTACTCTTGATTTTATGTTTTCTGCAATTTTAATTCCAGGCGATGTAGAACTCACAAACATGCAATTGAAGCCAGAGGCACTCAATTCACTGAAGTTACCTGTTAAAGTGAAAGCGGGTTTCCTTGGTTCAGTAAAGCTTAAGGTTTGTCATAATTTCTTCGGTGTTGTACACATGCAGAATTAGAATTCTTATTTTGTGATTCATGATTTTCTGTAATGGGCTGAAGGATGATTGTGCAAATGATTGTTAGGTTCCATGGAGCAGGCTGGGGCAAGAGCCAGTTTTGGTTTATCTTGATCGAATCTTTATATTAGCTGAGCCTGCAACAGAATTAGAAGGCTGCAGTGAGGATGCTGTTCAAGAAGCAAAAAGAAGTAGAGTTAGGGTAAGAAACTTGTGACGATAGTCGAGCATTTTGCAATAATGACAACTATGTGGTATTGATTTGTTGATTGTTTACTCAGGAAATGGAAATAAAATTATTGGAGCGCCAACAGCAAATGCAATCTGAGCTAGTACGTGTTTGTGCATATCGTTCATAGTATTGTGTGTGCGTGTGTGGTGTGAGTGTGACAGTGAATCAACCAACGGCTAGAACAGAGAAGCTCTCCGGCTATTTTGCAGCTGCTATGTTGTTTGGAGTTAACTTTTGTTTCTCACTAGTCTTCTTATTTTTTCTGTCTTTGAAGAGTTCATCATGGCTTGGCTCTTTCATTAGCACTATAATTGGAAATATAAAGCTATTTATCGGCAATATTCATGTCAGATACGAAGATGGGGAGAGGTACTTCAATTCTGTTTAGTGTGTACATCTTTCAGAACACATGTAATATTTCCATGCCTTGTTTCCTGTAGCAATCCAGGCCACCCTTTCGCAGCGGGTCTAGTCCTTTCAAAGCTTTCAGCAGTTACTGTGGATGACCTTGGAAAGGAGACTTTTGCCACTGGCGGGGCTTTGGACCGAGTGAAAAAGGCATGCCATTCATTTGTTATAAATTTTATTTCCATGATAAACTTAATATCACTTTATGGTCACTGTCCTCTTCTGGGATTCTAGATCTGTTTCTGCCATCTACATATTGTTCCTATCTGAAAAGGGACAGTATACAAGGAAAGCATACTTGCTTTGGCATTTGTTTGATAAAGCTAGTTTCTATGCCTTTGTTCTGTTTTCTTGTAGCAAAATACTGGATGCAAAGTTAAAGCAACTATTTTTCATTTTGTTACTTACTAATTTGGTGGTAGAATTCTTTGACACAAAGCTTTCTGCACCTATCAACAGTGAATACATGCTTTTGATTTTGGAGCATCTGGCATATTCGAGTGAAACTTTTTACGCTCCTGTCGATCATCTTGCATAGCTTTGACACACTTGCATTTGGTAGCTTACTAATAAATGCTTTTGCAGTCTGTTGAACTCGAGAGGCTTGCATTTTATTTCGACTCTGATAGCAGTCCTTGGAGCATCGATAAGCCCTGGGAAAATTTACAGCCATCAGAATGGAGTCAGGTACCTTCTAGTTATATTCATTTGCAAAAAAGATATCTTGGGCCTTGCAATATAAATTTGTGTAAGCAGCTGTCAATTTTGCAATACCTATGTGGACAATTGGATCAACGGTAGATGACGTGCTAGTTTTGGTGGGAGGTCATATATTCTGTACCCTAATTTTTAGCTGACTAAATTTTGGAACTATTTCAGGTTTTTGAGTTCAGAGAGCAGAATGATTCTGGATCTGCATCAAAAAAGCATACATACATTTTACAACCTATATCTGGCAAAGCAAAATATACGAAAATACAACTTTCTGAAGCAAAGAAAACTGGACAGGCATTGCAAAACGCTGCTGTTGATCTGGATGATGTTACACTGTCATTGTCAAAGGTTTGTATCCTTATCTTTCCTCTATTTATTTTGTTCAACACCACTGAGTATTAAAAGTAATACCTTCTACCAGGATGGCTACAGGGACATCCTGAAGATGGCTGATAATTTCTCATCATTTAATCAACGGCTAAGATATGCTCATCTTCGACCATCTTTACCAGTAAAATCAGATCCACGTGCCTGGTGGAAGTATGCATACAAAGTGGTTACTCAGGAAATGAAGAAAGCAAGGTACCTGACTCCATTCTTCTCTGACTTCTACCCAGTATATGGATACTGTACTTTGAATCCAATGTGCATGCAGTCTGGTTTCATTATCCTCCTGAAGTCAGGGTAGCTACATGTATTCTGGAGGCATGGCTATTTTGTTTGGCTCTACTTCACAATGAATCTAGCGCATGCCCCATCATTTGTTAATCCAGGGATACAATTCATGTCTTGCCCTTTCTCTTTATTTCAGGCTCAGGCCCCGTTTGGAACACAGGAATTTTACAGGAATTTCGCAGGAATTTCACAGGAATCAGTTCAATTTCACAGGAAAAAACAAAGGAATTGAAAAAACTCCTCCATTCCAAACGGGGCCTCATTATTTTGTTTCTATTTTTCTTTTGTAGATACAACATTTTTAAGAAAAATAAATCAGTAATGCAGTAATAAAGAAGCCAAACAGCAAGTATTATTAATTTATTAGATCTCTATCAACTAATTTGCTGCATAATTTCTTGTGTTGTAATCCCTCCATCCCAATTTATAAGTCATTTTGGGTTTGGGCACGGGAATTAAGGAGAGTGGAAAAGGTCAGTTGTACTGAAAACGAGGAGGAGATAGAGATAGAAAAGCATTGGGAATGCATAGTGTATTAGGAAGCGAGAACAACTTATAATTTGGGAAAACTAGAGGACTCCAAAATAACCTATAATTTGGGACTGAGTACTGTACTCTGGACCTGGTTCAAGTAATATCACTGGTACTTTTGTTTGACATTGCTTTCCTTATTATTTATATCATCTAATGTCTCATCATTTCATTTTATACTACTACTGTGACTTAATTTGATCGACTTATTCATGATGATGTGCCCTATGAATACAGTGGGAGTCTTTCTTGGGAGCAGTTGTTGAGAAATGCTAGACTTCGAAAGACCTATGTATCTTTATATGCATCACTTTTGAAATCTGACGTGAACCGACAAGTTGTTGATGAGCATGAGGAGATTAAGAGGCTGGATCGTGAACTTGATATGGAAGTTATTCTACAGTGGAGGTAATGTGTTTCTATTGTTTTTTTATGCATCATTCGTGGAGTTTATCATGTTCTCCAATAGAGCTTCCCGAAATATTGTAATATATGACTTCAGTAGGTTGTGATAAGTTGTCGTCAAGTGCTGTACTGTACCCCAACCATTGCTAAATCTGCCACAACCTGCAGTGTGTCCTTTGTGTGAACAAGCAGGGGAAACTATACAGCATATACTTGTGTCTTCTCCCGGCAGATAGGACACACTGCAGGGTGTATCACGCAGTGGTGGAGCTAGGAACGAAATTTAGGAGGGGCCGAGCAAGGCAGCTATGTAGAACCGATGTGTTGGATGATCCTACATGTGAACCAGGATATCGTGGCTAATGAAGAAACTCCCTAATTGTTAAGAAAAAACTACTTATTACTGTTAAAAGTTTCCTGGACAAGGAGGGGCCGCAGCCCCCCTCTGGCCTCTATGTGGCTCGGCCGGTGGTATCACATCTTAATATTATGTCTCCTGTTCCTCATCACCCTCTTCCTAGGAAGGATCATGGACTGTTGTCTGATAGTGATCTAGCCACTGACATTCCTTTAACCTGTGTTGCATACCTTTTAAAGTTGTAAACTGTAGGGTGCTTGTTCCCAGCATGGCTCTCAAGAACACCGATCTACATTGTTAGCTTCTCACAATTCTACCAGTTCATGAACAGTAATGTTAAATGCTAGCTCTTTTTCATGTAACTGTAGCAGAAAGTCTCTAATTCTTGAATTGGTCATCCTTTTTATTTTTTTGTTGAGATGAATGTGTTCTACATACATTTTTAGGGTAAATGGGAGCATGTTTTATTCTTGAGCAGCGCCAATGTACAGTGAACTGCCTGGCATGTTGCTCAACTTTACTTACCATTAGAATTTACAAATGAATAAATTTGCATAAACAATTTGGATGAAATTTATATGGGATCCAGCCAAAGCTTATTTACGTGTTCACTATCATTTTTCCCATTGTTTTATGTATTTACCTTTAATTTTATTACATTTATTTTTTTCATGTAGGATGCTGGCACACAAGTTTGTAGAACAGTCAACAGAAACATATCAGCATGCTCAACAGAATAAGCAGCAGTCGTGGTGGTCATTTGGATGGTTGATTTCTCTGGCTAATGTGACCTTTTAGTTCCTGAATTGTTGAATATGAGAAGTTAATTTTTCCTTTTTCACACAGGACCGGCTCTTCAAAGCATGACGAAGATTCAAAGAGTTTTACTGATGAAGATTGGGAAAGATTAAATCAGATTATTGGATATAAAGAAAATAATGAGTATACTCCTGGTCTGGAGGATATGAAACTAATGCAATTTTATTTTGAAATACGTATGAAGCATAATGCAACAAGGCTTACACTTGATGATTCAGTGTGCCTTGCTGATCTCTCATGTCAAGACTTCTGCTGTAACTTGAAAATGTATCCTGAAGCAAAAATATTTGATCTGAAGCTTGGTTCCTACAAGCTTTTATCTCCATATGGTCTGCTTGCTGAGGTTTTTGCATCCGCTTCTTTGATTTGCTGTCACATTTTGAGAATTATGATGGCCCCTGAAATGATTCA
This sequence comes from Zoysia pacifica, assembly GCA_001602315.1. Taxonomy (NCBI): domain Eukaryota; kingdom Viridiplantae; phylum Streptophyta; class Magnoliopsida; order Poales; family Poaceae; genus Zoysia; species Zoysia pacifica. The sequence continues at coordinate 46,084 of BCLH01000692.1, forward strand.
TGTTTTGTCTGACTTACAGAGTGCAAGTGTTGTTGATTCTTTGGTTGGCATATTCTCCTACAAACCTTTTGATGAACAACTGGACTGGAGTTTGACAGCAAAAGCTTCTCCATGTTATATAACTGTAAGTTATCCTCATTACACTTCAGTGTTCACATATTTGTTTTACTTGCTCATGATTAGAGTTGTTTGGCAGTATTTAAAAGATTCGATTGATCAAATCATTGCCTTCTTCAAGAGTAGCCCTACCATTAGCCAGACATTGGCGCTAGAGACAGCTGCTGCAGTACAGGTATCCCTAGTAAAACTTATTTTGAAGCAAGATTCTTTTGAGTGATCAAGTAATTGATTGATTGTTCTGTTATTTTGTGAAGATGACATTAGATGAAGTAAAACGAACTGCTCAACAGCAAATGACTCGAGTGCTAAAGGATCAATCCAGGTTTGTTTAATATTTTTTTCCATTTTGCACATTGAAAAATGTAATTTGATGTGTACAAAACAATAAGGATTGTGGGTTATATAATTTCAGTAGCCTTCTCCACATGTTCCAAGAATCTCCAACTTGAATGGAGTAATGTGTGCATCATTCACTTCCTACCATTTACTAGATGTAGCAGAAGAAAATTTATCAAACAAAATAAATTTTGAGTTGCAGCATATGCATGATATTTAACTGAAATAAAGGAAGTAATTGTGTTACTGCCATTTCAGCCTGACAAAGTGAACAAAAATGGGGTTGTTCATTGTTATCCCTTTGTCTGCACCGTGGAATATATCTGACATCTTTATCAAGGCTATCAATTTACATTCCAGTTACTTTCAATGTCTATGCTAATTTGCACAAATAGAATATTATATGGTTATTTTTCAGTATGCTATTGGAAGATGGTTAATGTATAACTGAACTCTATTAGGTTTTCACTGAACATGGATATTGCTGCTCCTAAAATTACTGTTCCCACCAATTTTCGACCAGACGATGTACATGAGACTAAGCTTTTGCTTGACCTTGGGAATTTAGTTCTTCGGACGGAGGTTGTACCTGCTCTCTAGAAATAAGGTTCTATGTCTTAAAGTTGCCCGTGTGATGTTGTGCTAAATATCATTTGTTACCTCAGGAAATATGGGATTCCTATACTTCTGAGGATCAGGATATATATCTGAATTTCAATGTGGTGCTTAGTGATGTTTCTGCATTTCTTGTGGATGGTCATTACCATTGGAATGATGCATCTACTGAAACCAACTTGTTGCCAGTTATTGACAAATGTGGAATTGCTTTAAAGCTTCAGCAGGTAAACACTAAAGTCTTCAACCCGCCTCACACAATTAATTAATCAATAAAAAGAGTTATACAAGCTAAATGAATGCAATCAACATGACATGGGAGCCTTTTCTTTTGTTGCATAGATCCAGTTAGAAAGTCCCCTCTATCCTTCAATGAGAATGGCAATACGGGTGCCCTCCCTGGGATTTCATTTCTCTCCAGCTCGCTATCATCGTTTGATGGAGATTTTGAAGATTTTTCAAGATAGTACTAGCGATGACAAGAGTTCAAATATTGAACATTTGTGGGATCAAGCTGATTTTGAGGGATGGTCATCTCTTCTCACATGGAAGGTTTGGATTCTTTGTTTCTACTCACAAATGATCAATCATTTTGGAATTAGGGTCTGACTGTCTAAATTTTTCTTGACATGTTATTAGGGTGTTGGAAACAGGGAAGCTACTTGGCAACGTAGATACTTGCGTCTAGTGGGTCCATTTCTCTATGTATTTGAAAATCCAACATCTACAACATATAAACAATGGACGAGGTTATGCACTTTTCCTGTGACAATTGTGTGTATCTTTGGGTGTAGAATTCTGGATTTAAGTTACTGTCAAGTTTTGAGTTTGTAGTGTGCTTTACATAAAATTTCAAATAGTTGTCAACACTTTAATTACAGGCAATTGCTCCAGCAAATAGTGATAGAAACTTAAGGTTTTTTTTGTCATCTTTTTCCTTGCTGCTTGTAACATATTTTTTGCTCTAATCTTTGTTGCTTACCAGATCTTATGCTGTTTTTTCTTTCAATACCAATGCCATCAATAATTTACATAACTTAATAACGACATGGTAGTTCAATTTATTTGTCTTTTAGACAGTGTATAGAGATCATGTAAATATTTTACAACTGTTTGATAGCTCAGTAGTTAGCTCGGTCATGTTGTGAGCTGCCGACCAGGTTTCGAACCCTGGTGTTGCACCGAAAAAAGGATCCCCATCGCTGTGCTTGCTGTCTTGTGGCCAGGGTTTTAGAAACCGGAAACCGCTCGGTTCAGAACAGTGTCAAAAACCGGCCGGCTAACCGGAGAAACTGGCTGTTTTACCGTTTTTGCCACAGTACACAGAATTGGTTTTTACTGAAAACCGGCCATCCAGTGTAGCCGGACCGTACCGGTTTCACCGGTTTTCATGAAAACCGGCTGGTTTTAACCTGTTTTTCAAACCCTACTTGTGGCTTGGGCATGTGCCTGTCCAGGTTATGGTGCTCTGTGCTGACCTGTTGATTACGGTGCTCCATCAGCCCAATATAGTTTGGCCCCGAAGGGACATGTGCCAGGGTTCAGGGGGGTTTTCTTGACTGGGGATTATACAGTCTCCTTAATGAAATGTTGTGGGGATAGTTCTTCCCCCATCAGTCGAGTTGTTTTTTATCATGCAAATGTTTTCTATTCACTATGCTTCTGTGAAGTGCCTGAACATGTATTTTAATGCTTGTGTTGAGTTACAGTTTACGTGGGAAACAAGTTCATCAGATTCCTACAGAGCTGACAAATGGCGTGCGCAACATCCTGGCGCTGCATGATTCCGGCCAAGTTAACCCCAAGGAACGGCCAAGCTCATTATTTACTTAGTTAACATGTTAAAATTGCTTAACTAACGTTTCTGCTTTAATGCATTTTGCTTTATCAATTATCTCAATAAGTCATTTTATTTCAGATTCTTGAAGACACTGGTGCTTTGATTCTTTTGTTTGATAATGATGAAGGACGGAAAATATGGCAGAGCAGGTTGCAGGGTTCTATATACCGCGCATCGGTACTCATTGGTGTTTTCGTTCTAGGTTTTGTGATATTACTTCTGTTGGTGTTCAGATATTTATTAGCCTATTTGCAGGGTTCTGCTGCACTTTCTAGCTTTCCTGAAACTGCTCTTCCATCAGAGGCTCAATCATTCAAGGGCAGCCTTCCGGATATTGTAGATACAGAGAAATTATTTCTTGCTGGAATTCTTGACGAGCTAAAGATTTGTTTTTCATGTGGCTATGAGGTACATATGTACTACTCAATTTTATTTATACCCTTTGATCTAACAATACTTGTCTTAGAAAATAAATGTAAAGAAGTAATGTGTACCTCTGTAGAGTAACAACAAACTGAAAAAAGTTCTGCTGGCTAAAGAGAGCAACCTATTTGAATTTCGGGCTACTGGTGGCCAGGTATCAGTTTTTTCCCTTTTTTTTTTTTGGCAAAATTGTCTGTAGCACACTGAGAAATGGTGTCTTCCTCTCCATCACATCGACTAAGACGACGGCTCTGAAACAATCCACTTTTGTGGCTATCATCTGTGACACATTATGACTGATGAAACAGTTGGTTTCAACTTTTTTGTTATCTTAATACATAAACTATGTTTGAATTTGAAACTTTGCATTAAAATACATTGTTGCATTCTCTATCAATGTCCTTTGGGGCAGATTTTTTTGAATAGTTTGCTGATGTTTTAATATTTAATTTGTCAAGCATACATGGCAACAAAAAAATATCTGTAAAAAAGTACATTGATAGATAATGCAACAATGTATATTTGTGCAAATTTTCAAGTTCTAATGTATTTTATATATTGATATATAACAGTTGAAAATAATTTATCGGTCATAATATGTCACAGATGATAGCCGCAAAATTGGAGTGTCTCAACTAAAAACGACTTGCCTGTTTTGGGAATGAAACTACAATTTCTCAGTGTGCTACAGATAGTTTCACATTTTCCTTCGTCCTTGATTTTGGCCCTTGTTTAGATATGCCTTCTTTTTGGGTATAAACAGGTTGAGCTCTCGATGAAAGGGGACAACTTACTTATAGGGACTATTTTGCGGTCACTAGAAATTGAAGATCAATATTGTTATCCAGGGAGTCCAATGCCAAGGTTCGTAGCAAGGTCTTTTATCAATAGCATGCAAAGCCAAGAAGTCCCCTCACCTGGTCGAAAGAACAGTGCAGAACCTGAAGACACCCCACTAAAGAAAAATGAGAGCGAGGAAAACTTTTTCGAGGCATCTGATGATTTTGATGAATTTGAGACACCTATGGTTAAAGAAAGAACCATATCAGATTATTTCAGTACCCAGAACTTCTTGCCTACTAGTCTTCCTTCACTACAGCCTCCGGAATTCAGTCGAATTCCTGGTTTGATTCCAGATAGTGAAGTTGAAACTGTCGGATTCACATTGGATGGTAGCAGTACTTTTGATAGTTTTGTGAAAGCTCAGATAGTGATTTATGATCAGCATTCTCCTCTGTACAAAAACGTGGATAACAGGGTAAATATCTCAAGCAATCCATTACATAATATGCTAGATTTTTTTTATAGATGGAGCAATTCCTCTTAGCTCCTTGGACAGATGTGTTATTCAGTCCTTTTTCTTTGTTTTATCAGGTAGTCGTAACTGTTGCTACTTTGACTTTCTTTTGCCATCGGCCAACTGTTATCGCAATAATGGAATTTATGAATGCTATCACCCTTTCAAATGTACCTGATACTGATAAAGATAATGATAAACGCTTGGACTCCGTAGAGGATAATTCCATTGAGGAATCTAAGTCTAATCTTGAACCGGAACCAGCCATAAAGAGATTACTAGATAAAGGTAAAAGCAGGGCAGTTTTTCATCTCACATCCAGCATGGCGGAGGCACAGATTTTGCTAATGAATGAAAACGGTGATCGTCTTGCTACTTTATCACAAAATAACCTCTCAACTGATATAAAGGTAATGTGGGAGACTTTTTTTGTTTCAATTGTCTATTCTGGATCTTAACTATCATTTGCACTATTCAAGGTGTTCACATCGTCATTCAGCATAAAGGCTGCACTTGGGAACCTTAAAATAAGTGATGATAGTCTTCGTAGCAGTCACCCTTATTTTTGGGTTTGTGACATGCGAAATCCAGGAGGGCAGTCTTTTGTTGAGGTGCTTCATGTTACTTTGTGTAACTGATTATGCTTTACACTATTTTTATTTTTGTAGAAAGAACACTTTTTATGACTCTATGGATAAGCAACTTTGAAAATATTGTGCAGATTGACTTCACGTCATACAATGCTGGTGATGATGACTATTGCGGCTATGACTATAGTCTCAAAGGGCAGCTTTCAGAAGTTAGAATTGTTTATCTCAACCGTTTTGTCCAAGAGGTATGTTGTTTAGTGGTCATCAAATTTCTTCATACTGCAACATGCCCTAATCTCTCTCCCTGCAGATTATCAGTTATTTTATGGGTCTTGTCCCTAAAAGTTCTGATGGTGTTGTAAAGCTGAAAGACGATGTGACTAACTCAGAGAAATGGGTTAGCAAAACTGATATTGAAGGGTCACCTGCCCTCAAGTTGGATGTTTCTTTCAGCAGGCCTATAATTGTTATGCCCCGTGGAACTGATAGTGCTGAGTAAGGATATTTTTGGCAAATACGAAAATTATTATTCTTCTATTTTACCATATATTAAGGATGTCGCTTTGGTTTGCAGTTTTCTGGAGCTCGATGTTCTGTACATAACAGTCCAAAATGAATTCCAGTGGATAGGTGGTGACAAGAATGAGATGAGCGCTGTTCACCTTGACATTATGACTGTTACAGTAAGTTCACATTGTCAACATTTTTCCTATTTTTAATTGGAGGGACACCATTAAAGGTATTTACTGCTTTTTTTATTCCTCTACTATTGAGTACAGCTGTATCTGTTCGGGTACACGTAGTCACTCCACACACACTCCCCACACACACCCACATACCCTGCGTACACTAACAAACCTACAACTACACATAACATCGAGGAGCGCGACCTTGTTGAGATCACCAGAGTCCATTGAATTCTGATGCGCGACGGGGACGCCATAAACATGCGTGGAGATGATCACTGAAAATAAAATTGGGATAAACCCAGCTGGTGAGACACAGGGTACGAGTCCCGGGACTTGAACTCCTGTGGGTTGCCCGCACAACCGCTGGGCTAACCATCAGGGCCGCGCCCGGTTCTCGTATTTACTGCTATTTGCGTCCACACCATGATTCATGATGTAGTTTTCATCCATACCATCAAGCTAGTGAATGACATATGGGGCCTGGTTTTACATGTCATTGATATAGGCTGGTGTTATACATGAAAAAATTGCACCTTAAGTGGTGCAGATGCAATTATTCCTGAGAATATACAGGGATTAGCCTGGCTAGGAAACGGCCTGGATCATTTCTATCTACAGTTTTTATGGAATCTCCAAACGACAAAGCTGTATGAACATGTACTTTAGGTCTTGTATCATACCTTAGTAGCATTTAGGTAAATATTACTTATTAGCTCGAAATTGATGGATTGGTTGTGCTATTTTTCATTGGAGCACATTGGACCTTAAATCTCTATTATGTAGACACATTATAACTGATCATTCTAATCATATTTCCCTTTGGAGGTATGCATGCATTCTCTTCCATTGTAAAGTAGTAAAAGGTTTCTGACTCCAGCTTATAATAACTATGGTTGATTCTATCTCAGATTGTACTCTAGTTTTTTCTTTTGGGGCTTGGGCAAATCTGAGCAGAGTAATTGTCATATAGTACTTCTTTTATGATTTTGTGTTTTATGCACTCGCGAATTAACACTATTTCTACACATCTTATTTTCATAATAGTGTCTTGTCTTATTATTGCATTTGATTCATTCTTCTAGCAATCTTACACACTTAATTTGCAGGTAAAGGACATAAATTTAGTTATTGGTATGAACATGGTCCGTGGCGAAACCATAATTCAAGATGTGGAAGGACTATCTTTTGAACTTCGCAGATCATTGCGTGATCTCAGGCATCAGTTGCCAGTGGTGGAGGCAGCAATTAAGGTAGTGCATCTTCTGTGAATGCGTTTTAATTGTTAGATCCTGGTTAAATGTTTTTCTTTATTATCATTTTTTAAATAAGTACAGCCGGGGAAACCCCTGCTGTGGTTAAATGTTTTCTTTTGGTATAGACTACATTTATCTTGAAATAATGTTTTTCTTCTGGTTAAATGTTTTTTATTGTCCTAGTACCACTTAAACTCATTTTTGTTATCTATAACACCCTATAGGTGGAGGTTCTGAAAGCAGCACTATCCAATCGAGAATATGAAATTATATCAGAATGTGCATTATCTAACTTCTCTGAGACACCACGTTCTGTGCCTGCTCTGGATGATCCACGATATGGACCGTCCACAACTTCATCTCATGAATCAGCATCTTCTTCTGAAAGTACTCAAGACTTGTCCCAAGATACAGAAATATGGATAGCTAATAAATTTTCTGTCTTGGTAAATCTGGTTGAACTTTCTCTGCATTCAGGATCATCAAGAGATTCTCCTCTGGCCAGTGTGCAGGTACCCAATTTTTCAGTGACTGCTCCATTTGTTTTCCACATTTTTTCCTTCCTCTTGCTCTGATTTGTAACATAATCATGTCAAGAGCGCCTGAACACAGTTTGCACAATAATATACCATCCTAACCTCTTCACTAACATTGTTGTCAACACGAGACCACTAGAATATAGCACAGTAGGGGATTCTCCTACTGTATTTTCTTAAACAAAAAAAACATGAGACCACTAGTGGAATTGGTATCAATAAGTGTTAACTTTCCTAAAAAACTGATCTTACTTTGTGATAGGTTTGAAAGAATAAATTGTAATATAACAAAGTAACTCCTTCAATAAGGATTGTGCATTTATTAGGGACCAGCTTCTCAACAATAAACTGACAGTAGAAAAACATATAAACTAAACCCAGCATGTCTTCCAATAGAGAAATAGAGTGGGGTTGTTGCCCAACAGAATGAAAAGAACTTAACTTATACAGCAGTAATGAATCAAGTGAGCTTGTTGGCTTGAAGGTATTTGCCAATTTTCTTTCACTATATTGGGAGCTGCTGCATCTAAGCAATGTAAATGGTTAACGCATTCCAACAGGAAATGAAAAGGGATGCATGGACATTACGAGTATCATCTTAGTCGGATAAAATGTTCGTTTTTGGTAGTAATGCAGTATGTTAGCATGATGTCGAATTGGTATGTTTGCTTGTTTAGTAGTCAAGAGTAACTTGAAAAACAGGAATATTTTCTTGCTTCTTTTGCATATATTGAAGCTTCCTGGGGTGCTCTTTGCTGATATATTCCATTACCCAGAATAGGACAAGTTTTGTCTCTTTGTAGATGTTTCGCATAGGCATTATAATTTTATAGAAGACATAAGTTTGCATCACAGTAAAATCTTCTGTTGTCAGGCCAGCGGTGCATGGCTTCTCTACAAATCAAACACACTCCTGGGGTGTTCTCTTTGCTGATATATTCCATTATCCAGAATAGAAGTAAAAATTGTTCTTTTTGTATATATTTTCGCATAGGGATTATAGTTTTATATAAGACATAAGTTTGCATTACCATATAATCTTCTGTTGTCAGGCTAGCGGTGCATGGCTTCTCTATAAATCAAACACACAGGAGGAGAGCTTTCTTTATGCTACTCTTAAAGGATTTTCTGTTTTTGATGATCGTGAAGGAACGAAAGATGAGTTAAGGCTTGCTATTGGGAAATCAGCAACAGTTCGAGATACGTCATCTGTTGATGGCGATGATAATCCAAATGAATTTGATTCAGGTGAAAGAAGGATACAGAAAGATCTAGGCCTTGAACCTGTCCCCTCAATGCTTATTCTTGATGCAATCTTCAAAAAATCTTCATCATCAGTGTCTCTCTGTGTTCAGCGGCCCAAATTCCTCGTGGCACTGGACTTCTTGCTAGCAATTGTCGAGTTCTTTGTCCCATCTGCTCGCAGTCTTTTATCCAATGATGAAGACAAGGATCTTCTGCACATGATTTCACCAGTGGTATTGAATGATCATATATACTACCAGGAGCAATCGACTTTTAGTCTATCACCTCAGAAGCCCTTGATTGTTGATACTGAAAGATTTGATCACATTGTATATGATGGAAAAGGTGGAAAATTATATTTGCTTGATAAAGGTGGGAAAATTCTCTCAAGACCTAGCTCTGAAAGTTTCATTCATGTACACGGATGCAAGAGGTTACAGTTTCAGAATGTGACTATTGTGGTAATGCTCTTTGCTTCTCACTTTCTATTTAGTGGACATGGATCTTGAAAGTTCAATATCTTGCTGCAGAATGGTGAATTTTTGGACTCCTGTATATCTCTTGGTGATGATTGCGGATATTCAGCATCCAAGGATGACCATGTTTACTTAGTAAGAGAAAATGATGGTCCGCTGCTGACTCCCAGCAAGGAAACTGCAGAAAACCATGTTAAAAGTGCAAGTGCTGATTTATCAACAGAATTCATAATGGAAGTACAGGTATTAGTCCATGCTTGTATCGTAGCTATAGTTGGTGTTGTTAAGAGATATATTCTTTTATTAGTGATAGATTTCTGTTGTGTTTCGTTCATATAATTACCCCATTGTGTAAGGAGCTTTGTGCATGTTGTACCACCATCTGTACTCTCTTTGGCCCTTGGGAATACACAATCTGTTTTCCTTACATGTTGTAGAGCTAGGTTATTTTTAGTGACCCAGTTGGTTCTTTTCTCATCTTCCACCTAGTCCCCTACTGACCATGGCCAGACGGTGCATTTTCCTGGTCTGGCGGTTCATTCTCCTGGTTGACTACCCTGCATCCACCTTGGCCGCTGCCACTCGGCCAGAGCTTCCCTTGCCCGTGCCACCCATCTGACCATATTGCCTCCCCGCCGGCCTCATTGGCGGCTCCCCGCCAGGCAGCTCCCATGCCTACCTGCTCTGCTGCCTGCCAGCTTCCTCTGCCCATTGGGCTCAACTCAGCTTCCTCTAGTTCAATTGAGTGTACTAAAAAAAGTTTGGAGGTGATATAAGGGTCACAATTTTTTAACCTGCTGCGTTCACATGTGATTGCCATTTCTTAACTATATATTGGATTGTGGTGTGTTTCAGGCGATAGGACCAGAGCTTACTTTCTATAGCACATCAAGGAATGCAGATGAAAATTTAGCACTCTCAAATAAGGTTATTCATGCCCGCACTGATGCATTTTGCAGGTATGTGCTCTTTGATTGAACGTAGTTGTCTCCATTTATGACTTTGAATTCTAAAACATTCATTAATGTGAACAATAAGGATGCACATTTGGTTTTACAACCAAACTGGGTGTGTCTCTGTTCTTTTAAAGTAAATGAAAGAAGAGGGTTCATTGGGAAATGCCAGAAAAATCAGGGATCTAGGTCCACGTGCGACATTTTAATAACAATGTTTATAAGAAACATAAAAGGCTTGTCAGTGCAGTGCATACTGATAATTCATGATGGACCACTCTGTTTCCATTTTGTTATTGTATGCTACTCCCTCCATCCCAGAATGAGCTTCGTATACACTATGGACACCGAGACCAAGAAGCAGTAATTATGCCATGCGACGGCTGCTCGGTTACCCGCTGAAAATTGGAAACGTCGTGCGCTAATTACAACATGCAGTGATTCACACGAACTGCTGTTTAATTACGGCATGCAGCGGCTGCATGATTTGCTAATTAAGAATCGATACGGCCGGCTGCTGCATGTGCGCCGGTTTTGAGGAGACCACCTTGATAATAGGAACAAGCGAAGATGAAATAGAGATTAGTTTTTTGGCCTTAAACGAAGCTCATTGTGGGATGGAGGGAGTACTTGTGAATTAGATATAGAGATGCAAGTGTTTTTAAAATGGTTCTATAACTTTGATTCCTTTTTTGTATGACAGGTTTATAATGAAGGGTGATAGTATGGAGATGAATGGAAACATACTTGATTTAAAGATGGAGAGTAATGGCATCAAAGTTATAGAACCATTTGACATGTCTGTGAAATATTCCAACGCGTCTGGAAAGACAAATCTGCATCTGCTAGTTTCTGAAATATATATGAATTTTTCCTTTAGTATTCTCAGACTAATTTTAGCTGTTGAGGAAGAGATTTCAGCATTTCTCAGGATGTCGTCAAAAAAATTGTCATTGCTATGCAACCAATTTGATAAAGTTGCAACAATGCAAGGTGTGGCTTAAGTTGTTGCTCTATCCTCAAAAATCATAGTTTACAGTTCACATTCATCAAGACTAATTGAGTTATTTTAGGCAGTGCAAATGATCAAGTTTTCTCTTTCTGGCGACCACGTGCTCCATCTGGATATGCCATTTTCGGCGATTATCTTACACCAATGTTTGTGATTACTCTTCCATTATCCCATCTCTTTCTCAGCTTGCTTTCTTGGTGAAAGAGTTTTGTTAACATTTCATTATTTCTTTCATGCTAGGAATGATCCTCCTACTAGAGGAGTTCTTGCTTTGAATACGAACTTTGTAAGGGTAAAAAGGCCTTTATCGTTCAAGCTAGTATGGCAATCTGGTGCTCCAAGAACAAATGGTTTTCATCAGAATAAGGAGGACTCGAAGAATAATCCCTCTAATTTTGATGAGCTCTGCTCTATTTGGTTTCCTGTCGCTCCTGTGGGCTATGTTGCAATGGGTTGTGTTGTTACATTTGGAACTGCTGAACCACCTCTGTCTTCAGTGTTTTGTTTAACTGCTTCCTTGGTTTCATCGTGTAATATCAGGGATTGCATCGCGCTGAGGTCAAACAGATTGCCTTGATTAACTATTGTATTTGACTGTTTTGATGTGTGGCTATAGATATTGCATGCTTATCTATAATTACTTTAATTTTTTTCAGGGCTAATGGTAACATGATATTCTGGCGCGTTGATAATGCTTTTGGTTCTTTTTTACCTGGAGATCCTGCAAGTATGAGTGTGCACGGAAACCCTTATGATCTTCGCCATATGCTATTCAACAGTGCAGATTCATCATCGAAGACTATCCCTAGAGGGCAAGATATTAGTAATGATGGCTCTCAGCTAGAGAGGTCAGCATTGGCCTCAGGTCGGCTATTTGAACCAGTAGCAAGCTTTAAATTAATATGGTCAAATAGTGGGACCTCTTCCCCGAAGAAGCTCTCAATATGGCGGCCGATGTTGTCAGAAGGAATGTTTTACTTCGGTGACATAGCTGTTAATGGGTATCACATCTTTATCAGCCTTTGCCACTTAAAAATTAAGCTTTCTTTGAACTGTGAAACTTAAAAGTCAACTTCAAACGTAGGTATGAACCACCAAATTCAGCAGTTGTCCTTCGTGGTACTGGTGAAGACACTTTTCTCAGAGCACCTGAAGGTTATGATCTTGTTGGTCGAATCAAGAAGCACAGGGGTGCTGAAGCTATATCATTTTGGTTTCCTCAAGCCCCCTCAGGTTTTGTGGCGCTAGGATGTGTTGTATCTAGAAGCCCCCCAACAAATGAGGACTTTGGTTTGTTAAGATGTGTTAGAAGTGACATGGTGGCAGGAGGTCAATTTTCTGAGGAAAGTGTATGGGATTCATCTGACGCTAGAGCGTCTGAACATTTTAGCTTATGGACTGTTGATAAAGATGCTGGGACATTTCTTGTTAGAAGCGGAAATAGAAAACCCCCAAGGAGGCTTGCCCTGAAGCTAGTTGGCCCACCTACATCAAGAAGTTCAGATAGCATCATTATTGATGCTGAAATCAAGACTTTCTCTGCCGTTTCTTTTGATGATTATGGAGGCATGGTGAGTCTTACATAAATGTAGATTAATCTAATCTTCAGCATGTCATTTAATTTAATGACTAATGTATGAGCGTAGAAGAGAAATACTGCAGAGATCAGGTAGGGACGATCTTCCTATTGTCAAAAAACCTCAACCTACAGGGGGTGAGACCACCTAGCGGTATTACACTAACATGAAGACCTTATGCAGGGTGAAAAAAGAAAAAAACACCCAAACCCCCGCGTCACCCTTGCACAACAGCACCGTAGCCCTTGTGAGCATGGGCCATTTGACCTGTGCTTTGGTGCGGGACAGATGAGATTTTTTTTTACCATTGGCCTGAAATTCGCTCTCATGGGGAGCCCAAACTAGGACTTGAGGAGTGCTGCTAAGGCACTTAACCGCTAGGCTAAAGGCCCTTTCGCGATCTCCTATTGTCGCGAGGCTTCTCTCATGGTACAAGAGGCTCTGATCTGTGTCTTGAGCAGATCACCCTTCTACCATGCGACTAAAGCCTTTGATCTATCTGTTCCTAGTAGAGCCCTTTCTATATCCATTCTCTAGGAAGATAAGTTGTATTGATATAGCCCCAAAGGGGGCATATATAGAGGTAGGGAAACCCAAACAAGGGAAAAGACATTAATAGAGTAAAAGCATCTCCAACAGTCCCCAAAAAAAATCACCCCAAAATGTTGCCTTTTAGGGCCAGCAAAAGAAAATAAAATAAAAATTGAGGCCTATTTTAATCATCTCCTCCAACAGGTCCCTTAAATATGTTCCAACTCCCAAGATATTTTAAATTTGTGCCAAGTCAGCAACCGGTTTCACAATTAGTTGTTGCACTTGAGATGGGATTGGGGACCCTAGAAAGTTTCCAGATCTAACTCCAGATAGGAGGGTTTATGGGGGTCGGGAAAGTAAGGAGGTGTTTAGGAGAGCTGTTGGAGGAGGTTTTTTACATTATTTCCTTATTTGATTTAGGGGAAATTAATGGGGGGCTGTTGAAGATGCTCTAATATCCTTTACTATTATACCCTTAACACCCCAAGTTTACTCTTCAGCCGTCAGAGTGGAGCCTTGATAATCCATGAAATCAAGTTGAAGAAGTGCAAAACAAAGCACATATGTAGTCATTGCGGTTTCATCAAAAGAATGCCTTTGATCAAGTAGCGAGATAACAAGATAAAGTTACCACTAACGCTAAAAAAAGACCAAGATGACATAAGAATGCCCTAGATCATGTAGCGGAAGCCGTAAAATAGACAAAAATGCAGGCTATGAGAAGACTTAGGTGGCTATATGACACAAAAAATTACGGTGAAATTAATGAAAACAAGGAAATTGGCTATTGAAAAGGATAGTGACTGATTGACAAGAATACATGAACTTACGGTGTAGGTGGACAGAGGAAGCCAATGCAAGCGGAAGCAAAGTAAACGACAATAATATGACATGTGGCGGCGTGGATCAACACCTAAGCCTAAAGCCAAGGCAATAGAGATGAAGGCCAGCGGTGAGATGCAGTGATCAATGAGAAGCTAGCAATCAATGAAAATCTGATGCAATCTAAACAAAGACAGGTGCTGCAGATCCTAACATAAAGAGAGCAACAGCATGAGGAGAATGGACCTCTGCTTCTCCAGTTAAAAACAAGCAAGCTTCAACACCTTACGAGCAGTAATTCGACAAGCAAAGAAGTAGCGAGCATCAGGAAGATAGCCTTGTAGATGGCGGCTGAGGCTTGCCCTCCCTCTCTTTGTAGTGGAAGAGGATTTGAAGTCTGTCGGAATAGGAGAGAATGGGGAACTCTTTGATGAGCACATGTAGATGAGCACATGTACGGGGGGAAGCTGTGCCAGGACGTGTGATGACTACCTCGGGTGCCCAATCGGCGGGGTGGAGCAAGCTACATAGCTCTAAGTGGATGCAGCTGAGCTTGGAGATGCGGCGTTAGTTGAGCCGCCCATTGAGGCAGCAGCTGAAGACATGGGGGACGCTGAATGCACCAAGCGACAGTGCTAGATAGAGGCAGCAATAGGGGAGACGAGGTTGACTTTGGTGAGTACTCCACGTGGCCGATGATGCGACACACCCAGACATGTGCATGTCGAGCCCATCGACGGCATCATGTCACTGGAATATGTGGAGCGTGAAGTGGAGCGTGCATCCATCAGCATCGTTGAGGTGGAGCTCTTTGTTGTCCCAGGCAGTGAGGAGGTTCCACAATAGAAAGCCACGTGAGAAGACAAGCAGTGACGACAGCGGAGGGGTCGAGGAGCGGACTCGGGGGAAGTTGGCACAACAACGTGCATGAGGTTAGCCGAGGGGAGGAGCTGACGAGAGGGGAGGCAAGGGCGAGCTTGCCCTATAAGCTGGCATCATTAGAGCCGGGTGACGAGGAGCCTCCCCAGGATCAAGAACGCTACAGGAGTGTGCGCAACGAAAAAAGGGAACCACCGATCATATCGGCTCTAGTACCATGTTAGGAATGGAGGTTACATGATTGAAACCCTATGAAGAAGAAAGACACCAATATCGTTGATAGTGATTTTCGCCTAGATAACTTGCTTAGGCTAGCTTCTCTTTCTCTGACTGGTGAGTGTTATCAAAATCGTTGCTATGTGTATATGGATCTTCAGCGAGCAACTTTATGTTGGAATCAGTGACTTGGCTTTTATGCTTTGTAGCTCCTCTGTTGCTGATATTTACTTAGATGTTTATTATGCTACATTCTCAATTCCATTCTAAATAAACTATTGTATGCAGATGGTGCCATTGTTTGGAGTGTCGGTTGATAGTGTTGGACTAAGTTATCATGGTGGTGCTCATCATATGAATGCAACTGTGAGCTTGTCATTTGTGGCCAGATCCTATAATGACAAGTATAGTTCATGGGAGCCCTTCATTGAACCAACAGATGGATTTCTTAGGTAACTCTAAATCCCTTTTTTTTATTTGGGGAAAATAGCAGGGGATGGCCAGATAGATTTTCTGAATAATTATATTAAGGATAAAGTCTAATTTACTCCTCTCAAGTATAGCCAAAGTACAAATAACCCTCTAAACTATGTTTTGGTTTATTTTACCGCGTCAAAACGTGATTGTCAATTTATCCCCACGTGCAATTTGTCTTTTTTAATTCTCCGTGCACAGGATAATCTTAAGATGAAACTTTATGAGATGATAAAGCACATCATAACACATATTAGAAAACAATGTCTTCAATTTTTTACCATTATTTTGCATATAGTTTTGTATCCCAAAGATTAATTATTTTGCATATAGTTTTGTATCCCAAAGATTAATTTACTATTAAATATCTTTTTCCATAAAAATAATGATAAAAAAATTATAATCATTTTTTTAACATGTGTTATGATGCTTTATCATCTTGTAAAGTTGGATCTTAAGATTATGCTTGTGTATTGAGAAACAAAAAAAACAAATTGTATGAGGGGTAAATGCCTGTGAGTGCCTACCTAGGAGAAAGGAAAGAAATGCCTGGGAATGCACAAACAAAAAGTACTTCTGGAACTGAATCTCATGAGAAACCAAAGTTCTTTTTTTTCCTCGAACATGCATGAGAGCTCTGTATCATTTAATTAAGGATAAAAGGGATGAGATCCCATAGAACACACCCACACACAATCATATGATTGTTATGTTACATTTGCACCTGTAACAGACAAAATGACCTGTTACCAACATCTAGAGTAGTCTCCGGGAAGTGGGACAGTTAGGAAGGCTAAACCTATGGCCCCTGCCATCTCCTACGGCCATAACTCCTCTCCAGTTTGTACTAGGACAGTGGCCATATTTGGAGCAATATTATCGAAAACACAACAGTTCCTGTGTTTCCACAGGATCGAGCTCCAAGGAAAACATTTTTTTTCAGTCATTTACTGTACAGCTGCAGTATTTGTTTGTGCACGCACAACTTACGCATTCACACACACTCCAACACACACCTACCATGCGTACACTAACAAACCTACAAGTACATGCAACATCACGAATGCATCCTCCTTAAGATCACCGGAGCCCTTTGGAATCCGATGTGCGACGGGGACATCGCGCTCCCCTTGTGGCACCACACGTGGAGAGGAATACCTGAAATATTATTATGGGGTGTACCCTTTCGTGAGATACGCGAGATGAGTCTGGGACTCAAACCTGCGCAGGCTACATGCACCACCGCGACGCTAGCCACCCAGGCACTGCCCGGTTCTCTGGAAAACAAGTGAGTTGAGCCCCTTGCTTTATCAAACTTCAGCAGGGTCATCTGCCTTTTGCCACCAATCAACGAATGAAAATTCTTGGCTGTGTTGAGGGAGCATGTAGGCCGACCTGTCTCAAGAGATAAAACCAGAACTGTTGTGCAAAGACACATGAGGTCAGCTGTGTTTCATTTTCCTGATCACAAGAGGACAAACTTCCTCATGGGTCAATCCCCATCTTGCTAGCCGATCAGCTGCCTAAACACTTGTTGTGCACTACTGACCACATGAAGAAACAGCATTTGGCTGGTGCCCAAGTTTCCCAAATACTTTTGTAGGGCTCAAATGAATCAATCCCAAGAATAAGCCTTCATAAGCTGAATTTGCCGGATATTGCCCACTGCTTGAGAGTCTCCAAGCATGGCCATCATCAACTTCATTCTGCAGCTGAAAGTTATTTAGTAAAACCAATAGCTGTGGTAGCTGTAAATGTTCCACCATAACCTCTACCTTGATTGCCCCTTGAATGTCAGTGATCCAAGTTCTGCTGGTGAGAGCTTGCCTATGATCATATGTTTTTTTTTGCTTTAAGCACTTGGTAAATTGTAGGTTGTATTTCTTTTTACCAAATAATATTATGTACTCCCTCTGTTTTTAAATTGATGTCGCCGTTGACTTCTACAATCAACTTTGACCATTTATCTTATTCAAAAAATTTACTCGGATATGTAAAATTTTAAGTTGTGATTCAAACAACTGTAATAATAAATCAAAATATATCAAATCTATCGAAATTTTTTTTGAATAAGACGAAGGGTCAAAGTTGAATTTAAAAGTCAATGGCGACATCAATTAAAGAACGGAGGGAGTATCAATTATTAATTGAGCCTGGTAACTCACAAGATTTCACCTGATTACTTGCCTGTCAAGATGTGACATGTATCACCATGTTAGTTTCCGTATCAAGGAGTAAATGCAAAACTGATTGCTTTTACTGAACTATTGTTTAATTTGGCACTTTTTTTGCAATGGATATTAGGTACCAATATGACATGAACACACCAGGTTCCCCGAGCCAGCTTCGTATTACCTCAACCCGAAATTTGAATTTGAACGTATCAGTTTCCAATACAAACATGTTGTCACAAGCTTATGCTAGCTGGAACAATATCAGCCTTGGTGATGAATTATACAAGAAGGTATATCTTTTGTATCCATTGTCACTGTCTGTTTGATTTCCTTTTTTATTTTACTTAATCTCATGAGTCACTGACAATTCTATCTTGTTATATCATACTCCTTTTGCTTTTATTTTGATGTTGTTAGGACAGGAAGACTTTCAAATATGTATTACTTTTCTTGCCCTAATGGCAGTAAAGTTTAACAATGTAGTTGCCTTGCCATCTACTTTCTTCCATTAATTCTATTGACCAGTTAGTTTGTCATTAATTCTATTGAGTTAGTGTTCTTTCATTTGATGATCAGGAAACATCTTCTGAACGGCCAGTTCTTGATGTGCATCAAAGAAGAAGTTATTACATTGTCCCGCAAAACAAACTTGGGCAAGACATATACATAAGAACTGCTGAACGTAGCAGCTCGCTTGTTACTCTGTTGCCATCTGGGGATGATAGGTCCATAAAAGTTCCAGCATCAAGGAATCTATTGGATTCTCATATAAATGGAAAATCTGTTAAATTGTACCGTTTGATGATAACTGCTATTCTTGCCGATGCTGAGGTAGCTCTTTTCGCTTCCATGCAGCTATGTCCTCTGAATTGTCTGCATTTGCATACCCAAATGTTGTTTGTTCATCAACAAAGATTTTTTTTTTTTTGGTGTTACACAAAATTCCTTGCATTTAAAACTAGCACTGACACCAGCTGTAGTAGTGTAGTGACTGTTCCTAGCTATTGATCAGTCGTCCTAAAACGTGGTGAATAATTGGATGTTGTGACTTGTTTTCTCTTTCTTTAATGAAATCACATGCAGCTCTCCTGCAAGCAACAAGAAGAAGAACAATGTCTTTTAATTCAAGAAAAATCAACAAACAATAACTTCTGTTAATGACTAGGGGCTACTGAAGCCAATATGGATATGCTCAATATTAGTACAGGCAGGGGCAAGGTCGGTGCCAGACCATGCGGTCCATGCTGCTTTGCGTGTGGACTATTGGGGCCAAGGATCTCCAGGGTTCTGGTCACTGTAGAGGCCCCTACCGTTAGATTTTTATTAAAGAAAAGGATGATGATTAAACAACGTACAATCAGTCAAAAAGATTCTGTAGTCTTGTTTGTCTCTTCCTTGTGATGTGTCGGTTTTAAGTGTTTGGTGATGCAGTGTGGTGCGGTGTTGGCTGATTTTTTTTTTTTTTTTGAAAGTAAGTACAGCTGGGGAAAGCCCCTGCTGTGGTATATATATCTGTTGTGCTGTACTTGTTTTAGTCATCTTTTTTTTTAATCAAAAAGTAAGTGTCACATAACTGCAGATAGTTTGACAAAACTATCACAAATATACAGATTTAAGCTCTATAACAAAACTACAGACAAGTGAGCCTTGTATCATAAAACTACACGTTTAATGTGTCAATGTCACTAAACTACAGATTTAGTATTTGTAAAATTTGTAGTTTTGAGATGTATTGGTCACAAATTCTATGATGCTGTATATTACAATTCCTTGAATCTGCAGTTTTGTGATACAAATGCACAAAACCTGAAGTTTTGTGATAGTTTTGCCCAACTACATTATAAGTTATGAAGAAATGGCATGCAGGTCTCCTGCTCAAGAGAACAAATTATATCAAATTTTGATTGTCTGCTACATGAATTATTGCAAGGAGAAACTTTTCAGTTTTTAACTTGGGTTTATTTTCCAGATCAAAATTGATGAAGGATTAGGGACTGGTGAATATCTAATTGCAGTGCGGCTCTTTTCAAACAATCATTCTGTATCTGGTGTTAAGCAACAGAGTGCCCGGACCTGTGCTGCAACTGGAGAGCGAGCTTCTCAGAATATCAGAAAGGTGAACTGGAACGAAATGTTCTTTTTTAAAGTTGAATCTGAGGTATGTATGTTGGGAACATTCTAAAACATTTGTACTCTTCTTTCTTTGGATATCTATGATGATGGTTCTCTTTTGTAGATAAGCTGTGACTTTTTCGGCACCCATGTGATTTTTTAACTAACTTTTTATTTTTGCTCCAAATGTTTCAGGATAGTTATATTTTGGAACTTCTTGTGCTTGATGCTGGTAGAGGTTCGTCATTTTGGTGTGAAATAATAGTTTTGTTTTTTCACTACGTTTTTTTTAGAATGACGGTGGATGTTACCCAGCTAACCAGAGTTTGATTCTCGCCTTCTGAGAATCTCCCCAAATTCAAGTTTTTCCATATTATTCTATTCATTTTTTCCTGCTGGCAACAGGTCGACCCATTGGTATGTACTCTGCACCACTGAAGCAAGTTGTGCAGAAGCTCCCTCCCACCTCGAGTTCAGACTTTACCAAATTTGATTTGACTCTAGGAGACCTTATGCCAACCAAAACAGTGGTGAGAACTGACATTCAAAGAACCATGTATTTTATCAGTTTTTAGGAATAGATTGCACACACGGTTTTGTTATTGTTTATTTTATTTTATTTTTTTTGGAGGGAATCACATGGTTTTATTCAAGAAAATCTAAATCCAGAAAAGATTTGTAATGACATTATGTTCATATTTTTGGCAGGAACACGAAACTGTTGAACCTAGTGGTAAAATAAGGTTTGCGGTACTTGTTTCTGGTAGAGCTAATGTACTGCAAGGAAATAAAGCTAATTCTATCAGAAGCATGACTGGATATATTCAAATTAGCCCTTCCAAAGATGGACCTTGGACAAACATGAAGTTAAACTATGCTGTACCTGCAGCATGTTGGAGGTTTGGCAATTGTGTGATTGCTAGTGAAGCGGCAGTCAAGGAAGGCAACAGATATGTTAGCATACGTTCCCTTGTGTCAGTTATCAATACAACCAATATCGCTATTGATTTGCGCCTAAAAGGAATGTCTTCTCAAAGTGCACATTCAGATGAACAGGGAGAGAATTTTGATAGAGAAAACACGATCTTGGTTGGAGTGCTAGAGCCCAGTTCTACAGTTTCAGTCCCACTGTCAGGGCTCTCACATCCTGTTGTGCCATATGCATTGCAGCTAAGACCGGCGATCCATGAACACATGAATTACTCGTGGAGTGATGTTCAGGAGAGGCACAGTCAAACTGAATTTAGAAAAGAGGAGATTCTAAATATATGTGTATCTGATCTGTATGAATCAGAAAATTTGCTATTTTGCTCCCAGATAAATAGTACCTCCAGTTCTTGTCAAGGACTATGGTTTTGCTTGAGTATAGAAGCTAAGGAAATAGGCAAAGATGTTCATATGGATCCAGTATATGACTGGAGCATCGTTATCAAATCTCCATTGTGTTTGTCATTCTTCCTTCCCATTTCTGCACATTACATGGTTAGTTCTAGCCATCTTGACAATGAAGATTCAAGTTATTCTCAGGGTACGTTAAATCCTGGTGAGGCCGTGAAGGTTCACAATGTTGATCCGAGAAACCCTTTGTACTTGTCTATTGTTCCACATGGAGGATGGGAACTAATGCATGTACGTATATTTTGCTTCTTTCTTACATGTTTAATATTTTCTTTCCCTGTATTCATGTATGTCTATGTTCCAGGAACCTGTTCTTATATCACATCCAACCGAAGCACCTTCAAAGTTTATCAATCTAAAAAATTCCATATCCGGAAGGTAACAAGCGGTTGTGAAATTATTTTTTCAATGACATAACAAAAGCTCTTGCTAGTTGAGCTTTTCTTATTCTGTTTTTCCCATTTTTCTATAGGATTGTACAGGTTATACTTGAACAGGGCAATGATAACGACTATTTAATGGCAAGGGTTATCAGAATATATGCTCCCTATTGGATATCTTATGCTAGATTGCCTCCACTCACTCTTCGACTCATTGATGTCTCTGGAAAGAAACACAAGAAGAGGTTTCTAACTCGTCCACGTTTGGAAAGGAGTGAGAAGCTCCTCTATGATATTACAACTGACGAATTGGTTGAGGGATACACTATAGCCTCGGGACTAAATTTTAAGGGCTTAGGCATTTCAGCATCTGTCAGCAGACATGGGGAACGGTTTGGATCTGTGAAAGAGCTGTCAGCTCTTGGTGATATGGTTAGTTTAGATCTTCTTAGTTTTTTATTTTAAACCAATTTGATGATAACGGTGCTGTTTCTTATCTATTCATATCTAGGATGGTATGGTTGATCTTTCTGCCTATGATGAGGATGGAAAATGTATGCGTATTCTGCTGTGTTCAAAGCCATCCTCATATCAAGCTGTTCCGACTAAGGTACCTGCTTGTTAATATTCAGCTTCATATCCTAACCGTCATTCAAGTAATTCCATGTCATGATTCTATAGGTTATACAAATACGCCCTTACACGACATTCACGAACAGGGTTGGACAAGATCTGTACATAAAACTTAATGCTGGAGATGAGCCAAAAGTTTTACGTGCTTATGACTGGAGGGTTTCCTATATGTATTCTGAGGGAGATATCGACAAACTTCAGGTACTAACCATTCTATGGAACTTCAGGTACTAACCATGCTGTGTACAGAAGACCCAAAGTGGTTGGACCCTTCCCCTCACCTTGCGCAAGTGGGAGCTATGTGCACCAGCTGCCCTTTTTTTAGGGATGAGCGTTTAGTTAATCTGTCTAATTCGGTGCGGTTAATATGGTTCCAAAGAATTTCGGTACGAGAAGACAACCGAAGATTCAACAAAGAAATAAAAACTAGTTTTGGTTTTCAGTTTTCACCGAATATTCTAGATCATAGACCTGTTTGCCGAACGCTGTACTCGCCTGCCTGTGTGCTGCAGTTGCTATCAAGCTACCACCCTGCATGCTCCCACTTTCTGCAGGCTGCAACTCGCTGTTGAGCTGCTGCCATCCACACACCACCTTGCTCTGACCTGCCTCACCTACTGTCCCCTCCAAGCTGCCTGCCTGCATGGCAAGTTGCCACAGCTCTCGTCACGACTGCTCTCCGCAGCGCCTTTCAGCTGCTTGCTTATCATTTTGTATTTGTTTTAGGATAAAGTCCAATTTACTCCCTTCAAGTATAGCCATAGTCCAAATAACCCCCTAAACTACTTTTTGGTTTATTTTACCCCGCTAAAACGTGATTTTAGATCAATTTACCCCCTCATGAAATTTGTCTTGGTAATACATGTTGAGTAGTTAATATCGATAATTATTACTGAATTTTGTTTCAGTAAATTGAATCGAGTAAAGAATAAAAGACTCATCACCTAGGGTGTAGAATAGTATTTGTAGTAACTACACTATGGGAGTAGAATTGATTTTCTTAAGTTGCATTTATCGTTGTTTTGGTAGTTCTATGGTTCATAGAGAGCATGCATGACTGATCTAGGTTTTGCACGTCTAAGTAGACTGCACAGTCGGGTTATGAGATTTGTGCCTTCCACACTACAGTTTTGATTTCTCATTCTTTTACCTTTGCAATCATTTTACTCAAAAAAATAATAGTGACATGAATATGAAATACGCTGCATTATTACCAAACAAAGGAAGTAACTGATGTTAGTTAAGGATATCAGTTTTGGCTTACTCTCAATAAAATGTCACATTATGTATTCAGTATTACTCTATTGAACTTGAATGATTTGGAGCTACAAATATCATTGCCATCTGTCCTATTTGAAGGTTCGTCTGGCAGATACAGACTGGTGTCGGCCTTTGGAGATATCAAGGGAAGACACCATTGTTATTGCAATGAGAAAGCATGACAATACTCAAAAATTTGTGAAAGCCGAGATACGTGGATATGAGGAAGGTTCAAGATTTGTAATTGTATTCCGTTTGGGACCAGCTTATGGGCCAATCAGGTAGTATGAAATGTTATGACAGTACCCATGTGTTTGCTTCCTACTTTCCATTTTTATGACCTTTGCATGATTTCTGAAGGGTTGAAAACCGGACAACTAGTACAACCATCAGTATTATCCAGTCTGGCTTGGGTGAAGGCATTTGGATCCAAGTGAACCCACTTTCAACCAGAAAATATTCGTGGGATGATCCATATGGACAGAAGGTTATTGATGTTCAAATCCAAAAGGGAGATATTACTAATGTTGTATGTGTTGACCTGGAAAACCCAGTTGGAAGTTACACCAGCTTCAGGGAACATGGTCTTAAGCTCAGTATAGTAGAAAACATTGACGTTAAGATATTAAAGTTTACTGATTATGTAAGAAAACAAGGTGAAGTATATGGATCACCTGGATCTGAACTGATTGATCACCAGGCATCACCGTTGCAGCAAAGTCAGACAGAGACAGGTGCTGGACCCTTAGAGCTTATTGTTGAGCTTGGAGTTGTTGGAATATCTTTGATTGACCATAAGCCAAGGGAGCTTCTATACTTGCATCTGCAGAAGGTTTTCATCTCTTATATGACCGGTTATGATTCTGGGACCACAAGCAGGTATAGTTTCAAATGAATTTATTATTAGTTTCAGTGAATGTATTGTTAGTTTCAATGAAGAGTGATAGTGATAGAGATAGAGATGTATTGAGAATAGAGAAAGTTGTGTTTGGGAAGGGAAGATGACAAATAAATTGGGATAACTTGAAGACTGTAGGATGAAACGTAATATGGGATGGAGGGAGTACATTGTTTATTACAACCTGTTCTCCTTTGTGTTACCTTTGGGTGACACCAGCCACTACACATGGTTAACCTGCAATGTGCTACCCCCTTAGTTTTGTATTAGTCAATATGATGAATTATTATTGTTTAGTTTTTTGATACCTAGCTTGTCTGTTTCGTTCATTTTCATTTTTCTCCTTATTTGATCAGCTGCTTATGTGTATAAGAGATTTTTTTTTTCTTTCTAATCCATCGCTGCATAAAGATAGCTATGAACTAGCTCTATTGTTTATTCCTCTTTCTGATTTATAGCCCTCTTCAGGTTTAAGTTAATTCTGGGTCAGCTGCAACTAGACAATCAGTTGCCACTGTCTACAATGCCTGTTGTTTTGGCTACCGAGAGCAGGCCTAATTCAAACCGTCCTGTTTTCAAAGCTAACCTTGCTGTTAGCAATGTAACGTCTAATGGCACTCAAGTCTACCCACATGTCTATATCAGGGTAATGTTGTCACTATATTTTTTCAACATCATATTTTCAACCATAAAAATTAAATGCTGTGCTTTCTCTAGGTAACTGATCAAACATGGAGACTGAATATTCATGAACCTATTATTTGGGCACTGGTTGACTTCTACAACAATCTTCGTTTTGTCAGCGCCAGCAGCAGCACAACCGTCACTGAAGTGGATCCTGAGATACGGATAGAGTAAGCTCCTAAGTGAAGTCACTTTGCTGTCTGAATTGTCATTCTGTGACATGTCCCTTTACATTTGAAGTTGCTTTGATGCTTTTCTATTTTGATGCATCCTGTTATTCATCAGTAATTAGTTCTGAAATCTAGAGTAGTACGAGTACTACATTTATTATCGAGGTACTGATATATGCTTTACCCTTTCTAGAAAAGGGGACTCTTAATTTAAGATGGTATTTTCGAATTAGTTGATCAAACTCTTTTATCTGTTTGGTTTCCCACATAATTGGAGGTGCTAGCTTTATTAATTTGTAGCTACTCCCATGTATTTGCTAACTTACATCGGAAATTGACTATGCAATTTTTCCCACATGATATTTAATATATTCCTGGATGTGCCAATAGCATGCTTCTGAAAGGAAAAACGAAACAATAATTATGCTTGAACCTACAATAGAAAGTTTCCAGGTTTGACATCACATAAATCGTGACACTATCTTCTATCTGCAAAACTGTGAGTTCAAATGTTTTTTTTTTTCAATTAGAAAGTGTTATGGAATCTGATAGGTTGATAGCCTAACATTTTTGAATTTAAGCACCACTGTATCAACAACAACAACAGGGCCTTTTTGCTCAAGCAAGTTCGGGTAGGCTAGAGATGAAACAATCCATAGACAAACCACAGGATTTTTCTTTTTTTAACAAAAAAGACAAAAAGGAGGGAAAAGAATGTAAAAAAGAGAAGATAAGAGAAAAACCAAATCAAAAAGGAAAAAGAAGGGGGTAAATCAGCAATCAAGGTTCTGGCACGAGAATTGCTAGCATCCACAACCTCCTATCTAAGGCTAGGCACCATTGTATCTGGTCCTTTTATTCTGCTTTTACAAGTTTCCACTTTCCACCCAAATAATCACACAATTACAACAAATGCATGTAGCTAGCAATTGGTCTTGAGTTGGAGTTTTGTAAAACTTGATGACTTTGCGGAAATATCAACTTCTGCTGCCTGAAATTATTTTACTGAGACATCATAAATTAATTATTCATAATTTGCATGTTTTTTTACAAGTTTTTTTTTGCAGGCTTATTGATATTTCAGAGATAAGGCTAAAAATATCTCTAGAAACTGCACCAGCCCAAAGACCTCGTGGTGTCCTTGGCATATGGAGCCCTGTCCTATCTGCTGTGGGTAATGCGTTTAAGATTCAGGTAACTTAATTCTAAAATAAGGCTATGTAGTTTTCATGTTCACTGGTTGTACCTCTTCCATAAGTACTCTACATTGAATCTCATAAGCTTCAGTGCAATTATATATAATTCAATTTAGAACATTTAGTGTTGTCTTCTTATTCAAGAATACATTATTCTGAAATTTATTCATGTCAAAATTCAAACCTGGGCAAGTTTAAGCGATGTACTTTCAGTCCCATGAAATGTAAGTTCCTTGATGCTTCTGCAGGTTCATCTGCGGAAGGTCATGCATAGAAGCCGGTTTATGCGAAAGAGTTCCGTCATCCCTGCTATCGTAAACCGAATCAAGAGGGATCTGATTCACAATCCTTTGCATCTAATATTTTCTGTAGATTTTCTTGGGGTGACAAAATCAACTTTGTCATCACTTAGTAAAGGATTTGCAGAGCTCTCTACTGATGGGCAATTCCTTCAGCTGAGATCAAAACAGGTGAAGTTTTGTGCTTATATTTTATTGTATCCTTGTGTATGTTTGCTCTGTGAGACATCCTAATAGTAATGTGACTCAGGTTTGGTCAAGGAGAATTACTGGTGTTGGTGATGGACTGGTTCAAGGAACTGAAGCATTTGCACAGGGATTGGCTTTTGGGGTTTCTGGTGTTTTAAGAAAGCCAGTTGAAAGTGCCAGACAGTATGGTGTTATCGGCATTGCACCTGGTCTTGGTCATGCTTTTGTGGGTTTTATTGTCCAACCTTTAAGTGGGGCTCTGGATTTTTTCTCATTAACTGTTGATGGTATTAGTGCCAGTTTTATGAAATGTCTCAACATTTTAAGTAATAAATCTATTCCCCAAAGGATTAGGGATCCCCGTGCTATCCACCAAGATGGTATAGTGAGAGAATACAACAAGGTAGAAGCTGCTGGTCAGGTATGTTGCTTTTTCTGCACTGTTCATTTCTCCCCTCCCCTCGGCATGTTTTCCAGGAGACAAGACAATAGCCTTGTATTTTTTTCTATAACAAACTAAAATGGAACTAAAAGACCACCAAGTGTAAGTGTTCTCTTTGTACTGATGGAGGCGCCTATCCCTCTTTTGTACTATATTTTCTTAATAAAATGGCAGGCAGCTCTCCTGCATTTTCGAGAATAAAAACTATTAATGAATGAGGTGACCTTCCTGAAGAGTTTCTGTGACCATGACGTAGAGTCCTGAAAGCAGGCCTCTTGCAGAAATGTAGAACGGCTGTGTACAAAAGGCCCAAAGTGGTCGGACCCTTCCCCAAACCCTGCGTAAGCAGGAGCTACGTGCACCATGCTGCCCCTTTTTTAGGTAGTATACGCAAGAATTGTTGGGATTATCACCGGCAGCCGAACATTATCTTTCGTTATCTGAGTTGTTTTACTAGTCAACATCATAAGCAAGAGTTTCATCAGTCTTGGTCACATCACAGAACACATCAACAAAATAATGATGCTTTTTTATGTTGTAATATGCAAGCAACCCAAAGCTACCACCACCTTCAAATTGATTTACTGACAGAAATCTTGACTTTTATAAGCTTGCAACGTAAATATATCTGATTCTAATTTCGATTTTAAAATTAGTTTCATCTCTTTTTACGAAACAGAAGGACAAATGTGCCAATATAGAGACTTTATTCAGAAAGTTTAAATTTGTTATAGACTGATAGCCAATTAGCACATTGTTGTGCTGGCTGTTGCCCACTAATAATTCTGCTACAATAAGCTTCAAGAATAGATATGTTTACTCTTTTAATAAGGCAATTTATTTACTCAATATTGTTTTACTTCATACATTGGACTTTACAGTTGAAACAGGAGCAATCATAGTCATGCATGGTGTTTGATTGGTTCGATCTAGCCTTGTTTCAACCAGTCAAAATGCCACCTTACAAGCAATCAGAATTATCCTACCGTTTCACAGAATACAGAGACAAAAAAAACTTATACTAAGTAGGAGACAGTTGTCATGATACTACTATTCTAGTAGGAAAATGATTTTGTTTATGCTTTACACTTATATTTGATTATTTGCTATCCAGATGGCCCTTTATCTTGCAGAAGCTAGCCGATATTTTGCATGCACAGATTTATTTCGAGAACCTTCCAAGTATGCATGGTCTGACTACTATGAAGACCATTTTATTTTACCAAATCAGAGGATTGCTTTAGTAACAAACAAGCGGGTGATACTGCTTCAGGTGAGGCTTAGTCCTTGTTCTGTCTTTTGTATTACGGTGTTCAAATTTGATTGTAGTGCATGATTTTCTTTTGTGTAGTGCTCAGATCTAGACAAAATGGACAAGAAACCTTCCAAAATACTTTGGGATGTTCCTTGGGAAGATGTACTTTCGTTGGAGCTCGCAAAAGCTGGGTATCAGAGGCCTTCACATGTAATTATACATCTGAAAAATTTTAGGAGGTCTGAGAACTTTGTAAGACTAATTAAGTGCAATGCTGATGAAGAACATGAGCCTCAGGCTATTTCCCTTTGTTCTTCAATTCGAAAAATGTGGAGATCTCATCAGGCAGCGATGAAAGTTGTACCCTTGAAGGTCCTCTCTCTCTCTCTCTCTCTCTCTCTCTCTCTCTCTCAACTGCAACTGAACTGAACTCATACTTCTCACAAAACCATAATAGGTTCCATCGGCCCAGCGTCGTGTGTATTTTGTGTCAGATGATGATAGAAGGGATTTCCAGAGTTTTTCTAGGCCTTTGCTAAGCTCAAGAGGGCCTTCTAGTAATGTTGAGCAAGGACTCATAAATCATACAGTCAATTTCCAGAAAATGTGGAGCAGTGAGCAAGAAATTCACAGTCGATGTAAACTAGTTGCCAAGCAGGTAACTCAGCTAACTATAAGTAATGGAAGGAGAAAATTTATTTCATGTAAAATAGCTATTGTTCTGTATGCTAGGTTGCAGATGATGGAAGCGTGATTAGCATCTGGAGGCCTTTGTGCCCTAGCGGGTATGGAGTTAGATATGCTATCATATTCTCATAATGTAACACTTTTTCCTTTGTTGATGCTGAGGATATTGAGCCAATCACTTTCAGGTATGTGTCTATAGGCGATGTTGCTCATGCCGGCACCTATCAACCGCATCTTGCTGCTATATACAAAAATGTAGATGGGAATTTTGCACTGCCAATTGGCTATGACCTGGTCAGTGTTCGAGAGCATTTATCTGGCAAAAAAAACTGTAAATTTCATGCTGCATAGGCTATATAATTTTGAGATAATTACTTCACTGCCCTAGGGCAACTCACTGTTACTATTTCAATAGGATTAAAATTAATTTGCCTGCGTGCAGGTCTGGAGAAATTGTGCCGAGGATTACAGGAGTCCTGTATCAATATGGCTTCCAAGGCCACCTGAAGGATATGTAGCTCTTGGATGCGTTGTTGTGCCCAATTTTGAGGAGCCCCCCCTTGATTCTGCTTTCTGTGTGAATGAGCGGCTCACGGAGGACGCAGAGTTTGAGGAGCAGATACTATGGGCCTCTTCTGATGCTTACCCATGGGGGTGTTATGTATACCAAGTTCAGAGCAGCTCACTGCAATTCATTGCGCTTCGACTCCCAAAGGAGCAGTCTGCCCTAAGGCCTAAAAAGATATCAGAGTCCTATGCGCA
>BCLH01000692.1:92536-112942 GCA_001602315.1 Zoysia pacifica
CCGCAGATGGCGCAGCGGATGCAGGGCGCCCCGTGCGGGAGCTGCAGCGCCGTGCGGCAGCCCGAGCAGTCGATCAGCATCATCGTCATCCTCGTCGCGGATCCCGCCGAGTTCCCCGTGTTGGCGGCGCTCGACGATACGGGGTCGGGGTTGTCGCCGGCGAGGAAGGTGGCGGGCGCGGTGGTGGATTAGTTTGGTTTGTTGTTGGAGTTGGTGGATTCGGTTTCCGCGTGGTCAGACCTGCCCCGATATGGGTAGGGAGGGCTGTCGCGATGGAAAGAAAGAAGAAGAACCCGCGGCCCGCGGTCGATGTGACTGGTGGGGATTTTCTGTTGCTTCTTTTCGAAGGATTGATACGCTTGGGTCAGGGAGTGCGTAGGTCAGCTCTGCTCTGGCCGTTGATTGTGTGATCTGGAATCAGTACTATTTCTAAAGAGTGCAATTAAGCGCCTGATTATTTGTATACTTTATCGATATTTCTGGAAACCTAGTCCATCCGTTTTTAATTAATGTCGTTGACTTTTAAATTTAATATTAACTATTTATTTTATTAAAAAAATTGATAAATTTTATATATTTTGATATAATTTGATTTATCATTAAGTAATTTGAATCACAATTTAAAATTTTATACATTCGAGCAAATTTTTTAAATAAAATGAATGATATCGGTAAAAGTCAACGGCGATCGTGAACGGAGGGGTATAGTTTACGTTTCTCAACTGATAGAAAAGAAAGGTAAAGGTGATGATATCGGTAAATGTCATCAGTATTCGTGTTATATATGTCACTCTGTGGAAGAAATTTGGTTTGTTTTATTTGTGACAAGTATTCATGTCATCGGTGGATTTTGAGTCCTTTTGCATTTGCACCTAGGAGTACTTTTTTTTCCAAACATTGAATGTGAGATACTGTTTACATCCAGCAAAATAGAAAGACAACTGGGTTCGTGGAGGTTTAGCTGTGCTCGTTCGAAATTACTCTCTCTGTTTTTTAATTGATGTTGCCATTAAATTTTAAATTTAACTTTGATCATTTGTTTTATTTAAATTTTTTTTGATAATTTTCATATACTTTGATATAATTTGATTTATTATTAGAATGATTTGAATCACAACTTAAAATTTTACATATTCAAATAAATTTTTTGAATAAAACGAATAATCAAAGTTAAATTTAAAAGTCAACAATGACATCAATTAAAAAACAGAAAAAGTACTTATTGTCTTCATCTCATTATAAGAGTTATTTTTTAATTTTAAAAAATTATATTTAATCATTCATCTTATTTAAAAATTATAAAAATGTTTAGACGTCGAACGTGTACATGAGAGTTGTCCTGAAGGTTTTACGAGATGTTGCCGTGCAATGTCCCAACGCAGAACCAAATCCGCGCACGCAATCACGAATTGCGAAGCAAAATCCGCGCGTACGATATCAGGAATTGGATGGCAAAATAATCACGGGGTTTAGCCAGAGTCAGGCAGACATTACAGGCTTAACATATAGTCCCTCCTTCCCAAAACGTTGTTTTTAACTTATTGGAATTAATATTTAACTATTTATCATATTCAAAAAATTTACAAAAATACGAAAATAAACAAGTCATAATTAAAGTATTTTTAATAATGAATCATTTCACAATAAACTAAGTAATATTTTCACAATTTTTTAATAAAACAAATAATCAAAAGTAAATGTTTGAAAATCTAAAAAAACATTTATTCTGAGATCGAGAGTAGTACTTAATAGAGATTGTTATAATCAAGCTTACAGTTTGCAGCCACACAGCAACCACCAAAACAACAGGAGGCACTCATCATAGTGTTATATTTATTCGTTCCGGTACAAAGTACAGACATTGGCCGGCGGGCGTGTCTGATTTCTCCAACCAACATGTATGTTCTGTACATGCACGAACAGAGGCAAGAGACAAATTTTGTCTCCTGGTGCTGGGGTGTGTACAAATCTCTCTAACATAGGGTGAGTATTACAATGAAGAAAAGAATAAAACTATTGACCTCAGCCTATTGCCTTCGACAATGGAAACTTCTTAGTTCTTCTGTGTCACAAAAGACACCACAAAGATGTATGGAAGGAATGACAGAAAACTAAGTCTGCTCCCAAAGCTTTGATGCAGTGGCGACTTAGGTGTCTCCATGGACCGATGCTTGAGCAGCTTCCCCTATTGGGAAACCGACCTTTAGTCAGGCAAATGGTGCTGTGATGACATCGCGAAGCACCTCCTTACCAACATTATGCTGGTGTCACATTCACACTACCGATAGTGGTAGATCATCACCGTTACTGGGGATGCGCTTTTGTGCAGCCTTCACAGCAGCCACCCTGGCTGCATTTGCTGCTTTATTAGCTGCTGCAACAGCCTTGTTCACCTTATCATCTACTCTTGGGAGATCATATGCCTTCTCAGCAGCTCTTCTTGCTTCCTGCAATGTGTGATATAATCCAGAATTAGCAACGTGGCCACGTGACTATGACAACTAAGGTGATCTTCAAACTGATTACCTGCACTGCAATGAGGACCTTCGAATGGTTGACAGCTATAGGTGAACCAGGGATGATGTTCTGGGTGCTTAAAGTGTCGAGAATGCCATTTTGCCAATGGCCTGCTTGTGTCTCTCCGTTTCTGAAACTATACATGCCTAAACCCTGTCTTCTGCCCTCATGCCATGCTCCCTCATATCTATGGCCATTGGCAAAACTGTAGACTCCAAACCCATGCATCCTATCAGCAAAGTACTCTCCAGAATATGTGTCACCATTCCTTCACAGAATTCACAAAAGTTTGCACAAGTTTAGTTCAAAGCTCAAGTTAGTTGCAGCTTTTTTATATATATGCAAAAAGAAAAAAAACCGCAGAAAAAGAATACAGGAGCACTAGGCTGAACAAAGGCATCATCGTATTGCAAACACATCCATTCGATTATTTATTTCTCTACAATTAATTCAATATAATAGCAGAACAATGATTATCATCAAGGGAGTTAAAAACAACAAGAACTCCATCATATAACTAAATAGAAATATAATATTCTACATCCCAACATATGGATAATATATGTTATAGGATAGGATGAGTGCGTGCGTGTGTGTGTGTGTGTGTTCTCTTAGTTGTCGGGATGGTGGTGTTCCTCAGGTCGCCAACTGTTTTCCCAGGTGCGTTATAGGGCTTCTCCCCTTGCTCCTACTTCTTAATATAATGATAGGTAGCTCTCCTGCATGCTCGAGAAAAACAAAATTTCCAAATCCAAAAAAGAAGATGGAGCCATTGATGGTTGATATATTCCATACCCAACTAGACAACACAATAACATAAATATGATCATCAAAAGTTAATGAACGCATGTCCATATTGAAATAAGCTAGCTCAATTGCTTGAACGTACAGCTGTGCACCGAGTCTGACAAAACCAGACAAGATTCATCTTCGACACAATGGGTGCCTGTTTTTGAATTAAAACTTAAAATCCACCTAGTTCCTCCAAGGTTGGTAAGGTTAATATTCTTTTTATGGACAAGGAATAATTATGACAAAACAGAGACCAACAACATGGCTAACACTCCCATCGTTCCATGGATTCAAAAATAATATTGAACTAACTCTTAAAAAAGGGCAGACTAGTGCACCTAGCTCCTGCTTGTTAGTGGTTCGGGGAGGGGTCCAACCACTTTGGGTCTTTTGTACGCGGCCCTTCTGTGCATTTCTGTAAGAGACTGTTTCCTGCACTTGAACCCATGATCTAATGGTCCCGAGGCAACAGCTTTACTGCTGCGCCAGGGCTTCCCTTCTTTATTTAACTAAGTATAATAAAAGAAAATGTAGAATTATAAATAAATCGCATGCTACATGCAAAGTGCATATACAACACAAAATCAACATAAACATGCCTCACTGTCTATCACAATTACATGCCACCAAAGATGACTTGTGCAAGACAAACTGCAAAAAGAAACATTTTTTCCCTTTTTATGGAGGAGGGGATTTCTACTGGTAGATTACAGATCCCATAAAAGAAATTAATAGCACAGCATCTGCTACATAGCAGTGTCATATATACATATAAACCTTGCATTGATATCTGTATATAGCTGATGGCAGATTATCAATATAGTTTCAGATTCGATCACAAACAGAAAAAAAAACTAAATTGGTGCTTTTGTAACCAATCATTTATATCCTTGGAAGCAACCATCTCACAGAAGTTATATACTTTACTAGACCGGTGCATTCTATTCACTACACTGCAACAAAATAATAAGCTATTTGATAGAAGTATTAACACAGACTGAATTCTCAATGTCACAACATACAGATAGAGTTCATGCATCACATAAATAACAGCAACTCGAATGTTATATCGCGACATGACTGAGCTGGACGCAACAAATGCACTACGTGATTTACCCCAACAATATGGAACAGTTTAACAATCAAGGACCAAAGCATAGAAAAACCATGAGAACTACGTGATACATTGAAGCCAAAACAAACACATATAGCATAGTTTGACTTCAGTAGATGGGCATTTAGAACAGATATATATCTTAAAGATAGACAGGATTAAGTGCTGCTCGTAACTAACATGGCCAGGGCTACCATCCTGGCAGCTGTGCACATTTCACTTGATATCAACGCAAGGGAAAAATCTATAGCAGTGTTGAAATAAAAATTAAATTCCACACCTGAAATGGTAGTGGCCAAGACCATGCTTTACGCCCCTCTTGAACTCCCCGATGTATCTGCTACCATCCTCGCAGGTGTGCACACCGTATCCATGGCTCTGGCCGTTGGACCACTCTCCAGCATACACATCCCCGGTGTAGAACCTGTACACGCCGTACCCGTGCCTGAGACCTAGTCGATATTGGCCTCGGTAGCGGCTGCCCCTCGCCCATGTCTCGACGCCAAAGCCGTCATACTTGCCATCGACCCAATCCCCTTCATACCTTCCGCTCATGTAATAGTAGTAGACGCCGCTGCCCGTACAGCGGCCACGGTGGAACTGGCCCTCATAGATGTCTCCGTTGCTGTACACCTGAACGAAATGGCCGGTGGTGGGTGTGGACGCGGCGGCGCCGGAAGGGGAGGATCCGATGGACCAGAGGATGGGGGATCGGCGCGCGCGGCGGAGCGGGAGAGGGAGTGGGAGCGCGAAAGGGAGGCGAGGCAGGGAGAGGCAGAGGAGAAGGAGGAGCGCACATGAAAAGGCGGCGGCGGAGAGGAAGTCGGCGAGAAGGGAGCGCGGGAGGACAGCGTTGGACGGGGTGAGGAAGTAGAGGGTGGGGAGGGAGATCAGGAGTAGGATGCGCAGGCGGAGATGGAGGCAGCGGAGGATGTGCCTCGCCGCTGCGGCGCCCGCAGCCGCTGGTGCCCCTGCAACCGGCACAGCCTTGCGCCTCCGCGGCGGGGTGAAGGGCGACGGCGAGGGGCGCGTCGGAGTGGAAGTGGAGGACGACGAGGTCATGACAACGGGGCGCTTGTGAGGGGTGGACGGCAGCGCGTGGCGCGGGCTCGACGGGATGTGGATGCGCAGCGATGAGGGATCGAGGACCGGCGGGGGCGGGGCGTCCGTCGCCGCTGCCTCCGGCGAGGCAGCCGCGGCGATGGGGATGTGATGGTGGTGCATCTAGTCGGAATCGGCGGCGGAAGTCGGATTCGGGGCTGGTCGGGTAGGGAGGCGGGCGTGGTGGCTGGCGGAGGAGAGCGACATGAGCGAGGCGGAGATTGGCGGGCGGGACCGGGCGGAAGGTGGTGGTAGGGCCGTGGGGGCTGCCGCCTCTACGCTTTTCCTTCTCCCATTTCCTCTGCACCGAATTTTTTTGGTCCTCAACCTCTGTCTGCTCCCTCTCTTCTCGCAGGATTTTCTTCCATTTTCCTTGTTTTAAATTCTTTCTTGCGCAACAATTTCAGCGTTAATCCGGCTCATTTTCTTCACTCATTTCTGTCTTTTTGGAAACGAAAGTTTAATTATGTTCTAGTGTAAGAAGGGTCCGTTCAAGAGCAACATGTTTAGCTGAACATAAACATCCTATAGGATGTGAGCAGAATAAAAAGGACATCGAGTGATATATTTAGTAATTTAAGGGTAAATTTGCATTTTAATAGTTTTATCGGTGCAAAAGATGCCTTGGAAAAGCTTTTAAAATTATTTGATTTACCTTTTCTTTTTAAATACCAACTTTGCAATTGAATCATCCCACCTCGAAACTTCAGGTCAAATAATTTTCTTATATGATAAGTACATACATGCACGCACATTTATCTGTATAGACTGACCATACACCTTATCAACATGCAGGAAAAACGGCCCATGTAATATTATAGTCGATGAAATCGTGACTTTTATCTACTGTTGAAAGAATAGACAACCAAGAATAAGAGATGAGAACTCAAATTTAACTGTGTATATTCCATTGAAAACTAAAACTAACCAACTATATTTCTTCAGTTTTAAAATATTAACATTGTTACTTTTTAATACTAACTTTAACTATTTGTCTTAGTTAAAAATTTTTGTAATACACTAGCTCAAGCTCTAGTTACCGACGCCTATTAACAGCACTAAAAATAAATGAGCAAGGGTGTCGCCATCATGTACGGGCGTCTGACAAAAAAGAGTAAGTGAAACGTTTTCCATTTTAGGATGTGTAAAAGCTGGATTCCAAAAGCAAACGTGACAGTATAACTTTCTAAACTGAATCGCATTTTTGTTTTAAAAAAAATCTGACTGGATTGCTTACACGGCTTCGGTTGGTTACCAAGAAAGTGCTGCTACTCGCAAACCACTTGTGATCCACCAGTTTTACTTGGTTAACCGGCACATGCATGTAAAGCGCGCGGGAAGCGGTGGCGCGGAGCGGACCGCCACAAGGATCGGGGAAAGCCGCGGCCGGCGGCGTGCGCGGCGGGCAAGGCCAGAGAGTTCGCTTGGTAGGCAGTGACACACAACACTGTTGCTCCCGCGTGCTTCTCTCGGCTCCCTGTCTTCGCCTTGCTCTTGGATCTGGACACACGAAATGTGAGGCCCCCTGCAGTCTCGTTGAATTACTGGGCGTCATTGCGTCAAGGAAGCAACGTGGTACGACGAGCGGGCTAATCGGCTAGTCGACAGGGATGTGGCGCGAAGAAAAATCATCGTTCGATGGATGAGGGATCGATCCAGGGCGGGTCGATGCGATGGGGAGCGTGCTTATCCACGGGACCATGACGAGGACGTAATCCGGCGCGTGATCAGCAGCATTTTTCTATGGCAATCGCCGGTGCTGCCAAACAGAGTGTCGCATCCAGTGTGCCGCACTGATGACAACTCTGCATACAATGATGCAGTCTCCACGTTGGCGGCTAAAAAGGACCTTGTCCTTGCTGACACAAAACCGCCATAGCGACGCGCGTCGGGGCGACAAGAAAAACAAACCGGCGGGTGTTGAATTGGGCACAGACCTAATCCAACTACTCCCTCTCATCTTTAATTAACCTAAAATAACACTCTCTCTATTTTTAATTGATGTCACCGTTAATTTTAAAATTTAATTTTGACCATTTGTCTTTATTTTGATATAATTTAATTTATCATTTTAGTTATTTAAATCACAATTTAAAATTTTACGCATTCGAACAATTTTTTTAATAAGAGGAATTATCAAAGTTGAGTTTAAAAGTAACGACGACATCAATTTAAAAACAGAGAGAGTATAAATTATTTATTTGAATCACAATTTAAAATTTTACACATTCGAGTAAATTTTTTGAATAAAACGAATGATCAAAGTTGAGTTTAAAAGTAACGGTGACATTAATTAAAAAACAGAGAGAGAGTATAAATGATAGTAATGTCAGAATCAGATACAACTGGTCAGCAAGTTAAAACAAGATTCATGCGTGGGTTCGTACATCAAAAGGCCGTGACATCTTTTTGACCACAATGGTCTCTCCCTAAAAACTAGGTGAAAGGAAGCTTGTCATGACTGTGTGTGAAGTTTGAAGCCGAAAACCCTTGGAACGTATTGCTGTGATGGCTTCCGTGGCTTT
Organism: Zoysia pacifica; assembly: GCA_001602315.1. Lineage (NCBI taxonomy): Eukaryota > Viridiplantae > Streptophyta > Magnoliopsida > Poales > Poaceae > Zoysia > Zoysia pacifica. Next base: position 100,586 of record BCLH01000692.1, read on the forward strand.
AAGTGTGGATAGGTCATCAGGAAAAGATGAGAGAATGTTGTCCCATAGTGTGCTCCGTCGATGTCTTGGCAGAGTAAAGGCGATTTACACAAGAAGTGATTATCAAGTTGATGCGCTGACGATATTTACTGAGAAAAGTTTATCGGAAACCAGGACGCAATGTAACAAAGAAAAGCAGTTCCAATGTGGTTAGTAAAGGATACTGCCTTGGTACTTGGATCTTGGATAGTGAAGTTCTTCACATTTTGGACAATATATCTTCACCGTGCTCGATCTTGGAATATCCGATTGCCCTGCTGGAAGACAGGGCTGACCGCAGCAGTACACCCTCGGGCATCTTCCAAAGTCATAGTTCTTGAACTTTTCCAACTGCAGCAAAAGGTAGCAGAATTATTCAATAGCAAGCAAGATAAGAAAACAGTTCCTTTCATGATGCCACTCATAGTCATATACGACCAAAACATAGTATTACCATCGCGGCTAGACCCTTGCTGGTTAAGATGTACCGTGCATGAATGAATCCATACAGCATCTCTGCAGATGACTCAATTAGTTCATTTTGCTCCTCCGTGAACACATCACCTGTCAATAAATGGTTCCAATCACATTAGCTCAATGGCGCAGTTCTAGGTAACAATCACAAAACTGATGGACATGGCTTAATATAAACCTGAAGTGCAAATTATGAGATTACAAAAGTCAGAATAGAGAAAGAAGAGCCCTAGCGCAGCAGTAAAGCTATTGCCATGTGACCATGAGCCCATGGGTTCAAGATTCTTGAAAACAGCCTCTTGAAAAAATGTAGAGAATAGGCTACGTAAAAAAACCCAAACCTTGCGCAAGCGAGAGTTACGTGCACCAGACTACTCAGAAAAATAGGAATAGTTGTGTGCTTTAAATAAATTTTAGCTTACTACAAGATAGCAGTCTCATCATTTGAGGACTCAATGTCTAAGATGAGATCAAGTGCATAATCATAGTATGGCACCTGATTACTTAGACCACACAGGTTGAAATCATCCTGTATATAATCATCATCGATCTCGCAGAAGAACTCATTGCCCCGCAAGCTACAGAACCATGAAATCCAGGGTGTGTCCTCTCCCTCAGAACCACTGACGTCAGAATCTTCACTGTCAGTTTCAAATTCCTCTGCAAGACCATATGGGGGAAAAAAAAAGGTTAGAGGCACCAAGCAAGTCAATCAGTGAAATCAGTATATGCTCATAATAACATGAGATATCTTAGCTACATTTCATATAGATTCAAGCTACTACTACAACAAACTATACCTCAATACAGAATGAAGCAAAAAAGATGTAATGGTATTGAGTTGTTTGCACTACAAGAAAATGGATTTTTAGTTACCAAGTTTTAGTGACCAAGTAATTTAATTACTAAAAATTGACAATAGTAACCAAAAATTAGTTTTTATTGTAGATATACATTTTTAGTGACCAAGGTATATGCTCATTGGTTGATAAATTTATTTAGTTATTAAGGGTTCTCTAATTGCTATTAAGTTTTAGTGACCAACATATCTAATTATTGTTGGTATATACTTATAGTGACAAAGTTTTAGTGTCTAAAATGTGACAAGGTTTTTAGTGATAAAATAGTTACAGTGACTAATATTACACATATAGTGACCAAATACCTTTGGTGACTAAAAAATATTTTTCTTGTAGTGTTGTCATTTCATAAAACTCCATTTCATAAACCACATTCCAAAGCTTCATCAAAAGCTACAAATGTAAAATTCTGTACACTAGCATTTAACTATATCAAGATCAGCAGTCGCAAAAAACTCGCACTCAACTTAGGTCTAACAAAGCTGAAGCGGTTGTTTGTGCATATACAAATCCTATGTGGACGGTTAAGATGCTAGCTTCGTGACTTCCATGTGCTAAACTGTTAATGCCAATTCTTTTTCCTATATTTAAAATAGGATGAACAAAGGATTTAATTGGTATGTGTATTGCAGATAAAAACTTGGAGCAAACTCTGTGGGTGGTGGATAGTTAATAGGAAGCTGGTTTGCGAAATTTGTATGTTGAGTAGTAGGATTGCTTGGATTTGAGGAATTGAGAAGGTCTTTGTAAGAGGAAGATGAGCCTTCCATGCCCACAGAGAGGGCTATGGTCGTAGCTGGGCGAAAAAAAACTTTGTATGAATGCATCTGTATATATACCATGTGAGTTGGGTCCATTCTGTTCAGTTGTTCTAGATGGCCAATGGTCTACTCAGTATCCATATGAACATTAAATGTTGGTTTGACGGTTGGAGATATCAGAAATTCAGATTCCAACTACCGCCATGCGCCATACCAAATGTTGGCTAGCCATTAAAATTTAGTCGTTATTTGCTTCTTGAGCAAACTTGGAACGCCAAATAAAATTTGTCTCCACCAATGAAAATACACAAGACAAGGCGGGCGTCAATCTAGACGACAAAAAAGCTCGCCTACATCCCCGCTAGTTTGCAAAAATTGCTGGTACTGATGTGGCATCTGTTCCATGGTTTGCAATTTCAAAACTTTTTGGATTAAAACAATTGAAACAATTGTGAATCCAAATGGTATTCCCTCCGTTCCAAATTATAAGTCGTTCTGTACTCTTCCCGTTTTTCCAAATTATAAGTCATTCACACTTTTTAATACTTCTCTATCTCTATCACTCTCCTCCTCGTTCTCATGGGGTCAAACAAGTTACAATTGAGGCTGAACCAAAATCACCATATGAAAATCATGAACCTGTTGTTCAGACACTTATGGCTGAACTAAAATCACTATGTGAAAATCATGAACCTGCTCTTCAAACACTTATGAGTCACTGTATAACAAACGAAGTGATAAAAAGTGATGGTTCAATAGGTCTGAAAAAGATTAATTCTCACACGAGATGTGTAAGCTAATGGTCCGATATATAAAATATTTGGCAAAGATTTAAATTAGAATGTCCAGTACAAAATATAAAGAGATCTCAGAAAGATGTAGATATATATTGTGATATGTAAATTTAATATCATTATTTTTTTCTTGAAGAACGCTTATCTCTAGCAGAGATAATTCTTCCCTGAAGGAATTTTTCTTAAAGGACTAAACATTTGATGAGTCTAAATACACCAGTACTAAAAGGACAGTGATCCGTTGAGACCTAACAGAAAGTGAAATGAGGAATGTAAACACTAGAAGTGTGCTAAATAAAATATATCTAGTTTATGAGTATCACTAGAAATATATAGATGCATCTATTATACATATTTTCATTTGAATATTTATATTAGCAATATCGTCATCACCCAGAAGGTATAAATGGTATTACTAGCAATTACATCTCAATTTGTGCTAGATTGTTAGACTAATCTTTACTCCTTAAAAGTATGAGTGTGCGGTGGGCGGGTGGACGTCGTCTGTCATCTCCCATCTGCGCCGACAGGTGGGCCCAAGGCGAGCGCGCGTCGCCTCCGACGCGAGTGTAGCCGCCCACCCGCCCATCATCCCCATCCCCACCACCACCGCTTTCCGCCCACCCTGCTCCTCACATGCGGCTAGCTTCCGTCGCCGCCTCATCCCCTCGGCGCAGAGTGGAGATTGGAGAGATGGAGCTTGGGGTGGGAGATTAAGGGGCTGGCAGAGCGTACCCCTCGGCATTGTCTCCCGGCACTCCCTCGCAATTTTGCACACGGTTTTGAGAAGTGGATTTGGGGGTTTGAGACCGCAGCTGGTGGGGAATGGCGAGATTTGCGGGAAGCAGAGGGGTCGAAGCTGATCTATCTCGTGCCGCAAGCCACCCCTCTTCTCCCAGCGCACCAAGCGGGCGGGCTCCCTCTAGCCACGTACCGCCGGCTCCTCGCGGCCGACCACCGAGCGGGCGGACTCTCTCTTCCCCGCGCCGTCTTTGTTTTGCCTACTAAAATCTGGGCAATGGCAACAGCTACGCCGGATCTGGGAGAATGGCGTGCTCAAGGGCACCAGTCCCACTGATACCTAATCGATAACAAAGCTGAATGGCTTTTTTCGGTCCAATTCCATCCATTTTTGTTGAGGCAATTCTGACTTGTTCATCGGGAAGTAATCTAGCTCCTGAGATATATGACATTCTTTATCCTTCTCTTTTCCTGGTCTTCTCGGCTGGAATCTACAAACAATGGTTGTCTCCCGAACAAAAGAACCATCTCTATCTCTTCTGATATCAAGTATTTTTATTTCATGCATTTAGATAATGAGACCTGGAACATACATCAAAGATGTGATTATTGTGTGCATTAATATGGATAGGATCTCAATGAACATTTCTCGAAGAAACAGTCTGGGTGAGTAATTCCTCGTATAGGAAAATCTCCTATACTACCTGGCCTCCCGGAAGCCGCTGTGAGCTCCTAGCCATGTGAGCTGCGTCGACCTGCCGGCCCACGCTGCCGCCGCCCCGGCCTGCCCGAAGCCGTCATGTAGCTTAATCCCGCGAGCTCTGTTCTTATTTGGCAATCATCTCAAAGAGGTAAATCATACTACGCCTGAAGCCTATTCCCACGCTCGTTTAGACTGCATTCTTACTGGTTTGAGCTGTATTTGACGTTGTTATGCTGTAGATAGTTTACGCACTTCTTTCTGTGGCAATTTAATTTGGAATTAGTTTGTATTCTAGCATCATAGTGCGGTGATTATGTAGGATGAAGCTGATAGTGTAAATGCAGAGGTCAAAATTTGAGTTAAATGTTTGTTAATTTTGGTAACCAAGGCGGGTTTGGTTGTAACGACTGAGTTTTTCTTACCTTTTGATAAGTCTCGATCTGCTGTGACTGAGTTTTTCTTACCTTTCGATAAGTCTCGATCTGCTGTAACCTTACCAATCCTATGAGGTTGACAAGCACAACATCACAAGCGATCAATCAAAAAACCGTAACAGAAGCATTAAACAAGAAACAAAAATAGAAAATAGCAAAGCAAAGCAAATTTATTAGAATATAATTCTCTAAAAGAGTCCATCGACACACAGGTCGAAAACATCTCAGAGCAGCAGAGCAGAAAGATCACTATTGAGAAATCTATAGAATGCAGCAACGGAAGCATCATCATGGCAGCGGTAGCGAACCTCTACCACACAAGCAAGCTTGAGCGTAAAAGCTGACTTCACGGTCCATCGAAGATGTAGTCGAAGTCGAAGCTGCGAGTATCCTCTGAAAACAACAAATTAGAAAGCCGTGAGTACGAATACTCAGCAAACCGCGTACTACCTATCAACAATGTATACATGTAAATGGTTTCAAAGGTAAAAGCTGGCTCAAGTGCCAAATACAAGTTTAAAACATTTTATTTTATTTTAAAGATGCAAGAAAGATTTATTTTAAAACTGTCAAATTTTATGCCGGTGTAACCTTCACACCCGACCACAGCTCAAAGGCTGGAGTACAAAATATTTTGAAATAAAAGAGAAAGAAAGAAAACAAAACTACTCAACGAATAGCACAACTCAGAGAGTGTCCTTCTAAAAAGGATATGGCAATGCGCGTTGACTATAACTCTGCAGACTTTATGCACTGGACTCACGAGAAGTGTCATAGGAAACTATCGTCGTAGTCTCGACAAACACACAAGACCTGTCCACAAGCTTTAACTGGCGTTATCCGTCCTACAGAATAGAGATCTCAAGTGGCTACACAATCGAGTGCTAGAGCTGTAAAGAGTCTACCACTGATCAGGTGGGATATCTCGATCTCATGTGTGAAGTCATAGCTCTACACCACACTAACACAACACCGTCAACCCACGAGTAAACAACTAGTCTCGACAAACTTCAAGATCAAGCCACTGCTCATACAGGGTAACATAGTGTGCATGGTTGTCAACTGAGCGTACAAAGCTCGAAGGACTCAGTCCTTAATTGTCAGAGCAGGCACTCTCTCCAACTTCAACGCTAACAACTAACAAGTCTCACGAAAAGATTCCAGCTCGGATCTTCCCATTATACTTACCATAGAGACGCCCATAGAGACTTTCCAAAAGTCTCTCAGCTACTCATACTCCATTATGCCTCTGCTAAATAGTTATGTATAGTTATTTGCAAAACTCACACATTTGAATCACAGTTCAAAATTATTTAACACAAATTCTATTTTTATAGTGATAGGTGTGACATAGAAATAAATGTGACTAAGCATGACTAAGCATAAAAATAAAATAATTATTCTAAAACAATTCTATGACCCATATTTATGAAACAATAAATAGGCACGGCTTAGAAATGTTGCAAGCATATTTTAAAAACTGTTGGCATACAAATTAGAATTGCAAACAAAACATACAGTTTAAAATACTAGGTACAAAAGTGATCAAAGAACGCAACTTGTCTGGTAGCTCGAGATCGTAGTCGGGATGCGGGTCGTTGAACTGAGCGAGCTCGAGGTACTCTTTCTCGAGATCACCAGCTAAACACAACACGAACAGGGATCAGACACTCGGTATGCGACAATTTAAATTTGAATAATTAAATCTAAATTTAAATTACTAGGCTAAACGTGCTCAAAACGTTCTCCGAAAAATTCTACACGACATTCTCGACGAAACGAATTTAACGGAACAATTTTGAGAATATTTTGAGACCAAATATAGTTCCCCAAAAATCTTTGAAGATTTAGACTACAAGGAACTAAACTAACCACAAATCAATTAACCGTAAATTGATTAACAACCAATTAACTAACCTCATTAGCAACCAACTCCTGAATCTATTGTAGAGAAAAAAAGAATTTAAGAGAGATTTCCTCACCACAGCTGGAATCGGAAATCCGAAGACAGCAGACAGAGATCGGAAGTCGACGCAGAGATCGGAGTATTGGAATCGACAGAGGCAGACAAAAATCGGATCGGCGCGTCGGCGTTGGGCGTCAGGAGCGACGGGATCGGCGCTAGCGGTTGACGGTGATGGACGGGTTGGCAATGGGGCAAATCAGGCGACGCGGAGTCAGGGTCATGGTTGACGGGGACGCGCGACTTCGCAAGCGGGCGGTTGACACGGAGTCGGTGACGCGGACCAGAGCGACGCGTTGGAGTCGACGGAGCGCGGGAGTGATCGATGCGACGACGGGTCAACGGGGTCGCGGAAGCGGTCACGCGGCGCAACGCGTGGAGGCGAGGACGGCGACGAGGTTGCGGCGGGCGATGAACGACAGAGCAGTTCCTCTCGCTGCTCTCTAGATTTTGGAAGAGGGAAAGGAAAATGGGGATTGAGAAAAGGGGTAAGAAGGAAGGGGGGTATTTATTTATAGTAGGGATCAATTTAGGGGTTGAAGAAAAAATTAATTTCAGCCCAATAAAAAGCACACGGGTTAAAATTATTCTGGCGCAGGAAAATATCAAAAGGAGAATTTTGAAATTGAATGGAATAAATTTCGAGATAAACTTCTCCTCGATTAATTTGAAAATTTCGAAATGTTACAGACTCCCCCCTTACAGGATCTCGTCCTCGAGATCAAAAAGCGGGCTCGAACAGGTAGGGAGACTCCTTCCTCAGATTCTCTTCCTTCTCCCAGGTAACCTCTCGCTCACTGTGGTTGCTCCATTGGACCTTGAGAAGCTTGATGTTGGACCTTCTCGTCTTCTTGAACGACTTATCAAGAATCTTCATAGGATACTCTAGGTACTCGAGTGTGTCCTAAATATCCAAAGCATCAGGGACAACTTGCTCCTCTGGCAATCGAAGATACTTTTTCAAGTGAGAGACGTGAAACACAGAATGCACACCCGCTAACTCTGATGGCAACTCCAACTTATAAGCAAGCTCACCAATCTTTTTTAGAATTCGAAAAGGACCAACAAACCTTGGAGCCAACTTCCCTCAGACATAAAAGTGACGCGTGCCGTAGAGAGGTGACATCTTGAGATACATCTAATCATCAACCTCGAAAGAAAGGGGTCTCCTTCTCTTATCCGCATAACTCTTTTGACGGCTCTGAGCAACCCGTAAATGCTCTTTGATCTTCTCAACCTTCTCTTCTGCAGCTTTAATGGGATCAGGACCGAAGAAAGACCTCTCACCAACCTCTGACCACATGAGCGGGGTACGGCATCTCCTACCATACAACACCTCAAAAGGTGACATCTTCAAACTGGCCTAAAAGCTGTTGTTATAAGAGAACTCCGTAAAAAAAAGACTGTCCTCTCAGCTCTGCCTATAGGTGATCACATAAGCTCTCAACATATCTTCTAGAATCTGGTTCACACGCTCCGTCTGACCATCTGTCTGAGGATGACCGTACACCAGATGTGTACCCATAGCCTCACGCAAGCTCTTCTAAAATCTCGCTGTAAACTGAGACTCGCGATCTGACAGAATGCTCCTCGGCACAGCATACAACCTCACGATGTGATCAATGTACAACTTGACCAACTGATCAACTGAGTACCTGTCGCTCACAGGGATGAAATGAGCAGTCTTCGTCAAATGATCCACCACCACCAAGATAGCATTATGATGGTGAGACGTCATCGACAAACCTATAATAAAATCCATACTGATGTCATCCCACTTTCAAAGAAGAGATTGACAACGGCTTCAACAATCCAGCCGATCTCTGATGCTCAGCCTTAACTCGCCGGTAAACATCACACAAGGCAACATACTCAGCAATGTCTGCCTTCATGCCAACCCACCAGAAACGAGTCCTCAGATCTTCGAACATCTTGGTGCAGCCTGGATGGATAGAATACTTTGAATCATGAGCGTATCTCAGAATGGCATCTCGCAACTCTGGCAGTCTCGAACATAGATACGGTCCTCAAACTATAAAGCTTCCTGCTGATCAACACGAAAACCAGGTGCTTTGCCTTTTCTCATCTTCTTCAAGATCAACTAAATCTCTCGATCACGCTTCTTAGCTGATTTGATCTCCTCAATCAACAATGGCTGCGACCTAAGCTCGTGCAAAAAACCCTGAGGAACAATCTCAACTCCCAAACTGGTCAGATCTGCAAGAATCTCCGACTGCCCTGACATCAAAGAAAAACAATAAGCCTTGCGACTCAAAGCATCGGCTACTACATTGGCTTTACCTGAGTGATAATTGATGCTAAGATCGTAATCCTTAATCAACTCAAGTCATCTCCTCTGCCTCATGTCCAGCTCTACCTGGGTGAAGATATACTTAAGACTTTTGTGGTCGGTGTAGATCTCACATCTGTTGTCGATCAGATAATGCCTCTAAATCTTCAAAGCATAGACAACAGCCGCCAACTCTAGATCATGCGTCAAATAGTTCAACTCATGCTTCTTCAACTGCCTCGAAGCATAGCAAACCACTTTCTTGTTCTGCATTAGCACACAACCCAAACCCTGACGACAAGCGTCATAGAAGACCTGAAAATCCTGGTGAATATCTGACAAGGTCAAAACAGGTGTAGATGTCAACCTCATCTTCATCTCTTGAAAACTTCTCTCACAAGCATCTGACCAAACAAACGGCACCCTCAACTGAGTCAACTCGGTCATAGGCTTAGCTATCCTGGAGAAGTTCTCAATGAATCGACGATAGTAACCTGCCAATCCAACAAAACTCCTCACCTCAGAGACTGACCACGGAGACTCCCACTCTACAATAGCCTTGACCTTCTCGGGATCAACGGCAACTCACTCAGCTGTGACAACATGACCCAGAAAAGCAACTTTCTCAAGTCAAAACTTGCACTTGCTGAACTTAACATATAGCTGATGAGACTTCAACCTCTTAAGCACAACTCTCAGATGCTGCTCATGCTCTTTCGCTGACTTAGAGTAGACGATGATATCAACAATAAAAACCACCACGAACTTATCCAACTCAGCCATGAATACATTGTTCATCATGTTTATGAAGTAGACAGATGCATTAGTGAGTCCAAAAGAAACGACCAGAAACTCATAAGACCCATACCTCATCACGAACGAAGTCTTCGGAATGTCAGAAGAACGAATCTTCATCTAGTGATACCTCGATCTCAAATCAATTGAGAAAAAGAACTTCGCACCCTTCAACTGATCAAACAAATCATCGATCCTTGGCAAAGGGTACTTGTTCTTTATCATAACCTCATTCAAAAAATAGTAGTCAACGCACATACGCATTGACCCATTCTTCTTTCTCACAAAAAGCACTGAGGCTCTCCATAGAGAAGCACTCGGTTGAATGAACCCTTTACTCAAGAGCTCATCGATGTGCTCCTTAAGTAAAGCAAGCTCATCGAAAGACATCCGGTACGGCCGCTTGGCAATCGACGCAGTACCAGAAAGCAGATCGATTACGAACTTAACATCTCGATCCGGGCAACTCATCTGAAAACACCTCTGAAAACTCACGAACAACAAGAATCTGCTCCAAAGACAACTTCTGCAAGCTGCAAACTGAAGATGAAACTCTGAACGCTCTAGGGGCACACTCCACACGAACACCATGGTGGTTAACCAACGACACAACCCTCTCAGCAGAGGTGATGACTCCTTTGTGCCTCGCTAGCCAATCCATCTTTAAGATGACATCAATATCACACGAGAGAAAGACGATGAGATCGGCTAGAAAGACAACACCGTCAATCAAGATCCGAACACGTCTACACTCAACACGACTCTTATAGACTTCAAGAGGTGAAGTGGTAAGTGTAAGAATAGCTAAGAGTGAGGTAGGGAGACTATGTGTAGCCGCAAACGCCAACGACACAAACGAGTAAGTAGCCCTTGAATCGAACAAAACCGTCGCTAAGTGAGAGTGAACCAAGAAATCACCAACAACGACGTCAAGTGCCTCCTGAGCCTCCTCCACAACGATGTGGTTCAGGCGGCGCGGAGTCGACGTCACGGTTGATAGCGATGCACGACTTCGCGAGCGAGCGGTTGATGCGGAGTCGGTGACGCGGACCGGAGCGATGCGCTGGAGTCAACGGAGCACGGGAGCAATCGACGCGACGACGGGTCAACGGGGTCGCAGAAGCGGTCTCGCGGCGCGACGTGTGGAGGCGAGGACGGCGACGGTGTCACGGCGGTGGATTTTGGAAGAGGGAAAGGAAAATGGGGATTGGAGAGAAGGATAAGAAGGAAGAGGGTATTTATAGGAGGGATCAATTTAAGAGTTGGAGCAAAAATTAATTTCAGCTCAATAAAAACCCCACGAGTTAAAATTATTCCGGCGCAGGAAAATATCAAAAGGGGAATTTCGAAATTAAATGGAATGAATTTCGGGATAAACTTCTCCTCGATTAATTTGAAAATTTCGGGATGTTACATTGGCTTTAGGAGGCAGCAGGATTCCTACGTTCTTTGAAAATTGTAACTGCAAACTAAATGTCTTCTAGATCGTCATAATGAAAATATTAGTGCATATTTGATCTTGTATCATTTGACTGGAGAGTCACCTAGGCAAGTTTGAGCCGGGGATTCACCAGGTGCTGAACGCGATTTTGTTTTGAGTATATTATTGGGAAGTTTTATATCCATTCTTTGTCAGGGAAAAAGTTACTTGGAACACGAGGATAGAGGGCCGGATTAAACATTGGTATACTGCACATCAATAATGAGTAGTAAGATCTTGGATAGTTGTATCTGATTCTATGATTTAAATGCCCTTGAATGGGAAAAAGATGCTACTGTGACAACGTACTATGAAACTAAAAAAACTAGACCGATTGATTTGTTAGTTTTGTGATGCTTGCGAAACACACTGTTAGGCAATACAACTCTTTTTCTTGAAGCATAAAAGAGCTATAGTAATCAGTAACCTTGCATCTGCATGTTTGTATTGAACTCTGGCGTCTCTTATAGGCCTATTGAGGACTGTATCCGCTAACATATCATATCAAAATTATATTGAGGCATTCATTAATCATTACTTCATTAGTTATATAAGAAACACAGGCAATTCCTTATATGATTAGTCGAGAAATCTGATTTGCTTCAAAGGAGAACTGAGACAGTCTGGGTCATGGCCATTGCATTGAACTTAATGCGTATGAGCCTGTCTGCTAGCTTGAATGTTGAAATGTTTGAAAGACAGATTTTGTTTCTTTTTTCTTTTGGACATGACATGTAGTCTATATATCATCCAATACTGGAGCTTGTCATCATTCTGAATTCTTACTAGAAAGATAGCGCAGCATTTTGCCGCACGTAATAACCCTCATCTTTGAGCAAATTTTGTTTGTTATGTTTGAAGAAATAGAAGTGCCAGTATTGTGCAGCTCATAGTACGCTTATTCGTAGATCTGTTCACATCCTATCTTATAAATTATAAATTGTGATGATATTTAATGAATAAGGATTTGTAATAGCTGTTCCATGAGGATTGCAAAAGTAAAATCAGATGTATCTGTCGGTTCCAGACCAGCAAGAAATAGCA
>BCLH01000692.1:112947-135576 GCA_001602315.1 Zoysia pacifica
GAAGAAAAAAATGGATAAATGTCTAGAAGACACTCATTATGTTTCTACCTAAAATTTTTCTTAAACATATTTTATATGGTAAGAGATCAAAAGATAATGATATATATTATTGTCATCAGGGGGAGTATGTGATATAATTTCATTTTTGACTTCAAGTATTCGAAATGCCCATAAGGTAATATAAAACTTAATTGAAGTTATTTAAAATAATCTTGAAGATATTTATTGTACTCATGTGTGTTTTCCAAAACTATTATCACATAAGGTTTTAATGAGACAACAAAGTGTAAATGTAATTTATGATAGCAAAACACTCTTTTCTCCGTTCTTTTTTTCCCAGTAGGTTTTTGAAAGGAGTTTTTAATAAGGTATGTGCATATCACACCATATTTCTGAGGAATCAACATGAACATTTGAAAGATGCTGGACTCAGAGGGAGAGTATCCCCAAATAATATATCATAATTTGGGTCTTGAAGATCATGAATCTTAGAATCTTGAAGATATATCGTCAGTTGTACTCTTTTTCTTAGTGAGGTTTCTCGAAGTTTCTCACATAAAATTTTTAATGAGCCAACAAATATAATACATTAAATGACAACCATATGCTCTTTCTCTATATTTTTCTCACTAGGTTTTTTTTTAAGTTTTAACGAGGCATGAGTTGATCATAATATTTCTCTAAGGAGGAGTGTTAAGAATCTTTTAAGTGAGATATTATGGACAAATACCAAAGGTCATTAAACTATACCAAAGGTCATTGAACCATATCAAAGGTCATTAAACCATATCAAAGGTCATATGATCATACCAAGAGTTTACTACTCATTCTATAAATAGAGATCATTTTATACTCATATGAGGATGATGAGAAATGAGAAAAATGCCAAAAGCTACACCTATATGTGTTCATATGTCAATCTTTGAGATAGTGAAAAGGCATCGATTCTACGAACATCTTGTCACGCCTCATTTTTGAGATCGGGTATGAGAATAGATCCCCATAGATCCATGATGAAAACTATTCTTTAACACAGGTTAGAAATAAAGCATATTTATCCATGTCTACAGATGGCCAACCGGACAGCCAGCACAGCTGCACAGGCTGACAGGCACCATTGAGGTTAGGCCAATTTCCACAGGCCCAGCGCGACATGTTTAGGGAGCCCCGAGCAGAGCCATGACCACCCATGGGTTACACTGCCAGCCCAAGCACGACACGAATGGGAGATAACCTTGTCGGCGGTCTGCTAGACACTGTAAACCATGGAGAAAGTGACCCAGTAGTGTTGAAATTGGGGGGAAAAATGTGGCAAAAATAATATTCAACAACATTTTTTTATTGGGAAAACATAGAGAAAGTGATGCAATAGTGCAGAAATATCAATGACACAGTTAAGTTGCTTTCTCGCAATTGATTGAAAGTTGTCGCATGTTACATTGCCGGAAAGTGATTATGATAGTACAGAATAATATGAACCAGGTAACCCAAAAGAAAATTTTTCCAGTGCTACTTCTGACAATAATAATGTGACAAATTGCAGGGAATCAGCACTCAGAGAACGTGTTCCATCCCTTAACCATTGTAAATTAAATCACCAAAACAAAATCATTAGTACCTTGTGTGAAAACTACAATAACACAAGTACTGTGAAATCCAAATTGACCCATTCTTCACCTGCGCTGCATAATTGTGCCCTCCAAGCTCTTTCGTTAACTATACATGTATAAAAAAAAATGTGCTCATGTGACGAGATCATCAACCTCAGAATTGAACACAAAGCTGGGAAATGTGGTTGTTATGTCCCTGCAATATCATGATAAGGAAATAGCATGTATTTAGATTCCTGCAAATAAAAATTCAACAAAGCATGAAGCAAAAGGTTTAAAAGATGGGACATCGTTCATGTGTGCATGTGCATTAGTTGTGGGCACACTGCCCGAATTAACATTGTCCTAAGGACACCGTAAATCTGTGTTTTTATTTTAGGACACCACTATTCCCTCCTTTTTCGATGCGAAATGACATCCCTACACTGAGTGATTCACTCAAATCAACCCTAACCGGACCGACCCTGAACTGGACTCTTTCACCATTGCCGCACATCTGATCTGCCTCACCAAGTTAATCACTCAGGGACATGGATGACGTTTCCCCATTGAAAAAGGAGGGAAAGGTCTCCACGGTGTCCTCAAAATAAAAACAAAATTTACTGTGTCCTTAGGACAATATTGACTAGGACAGTATGACCACGACCAATGCACACATGGACGATGTCTCACAGCCAAATTTATAAAAACATCATGTCTCTAGAGGAAGGGTTCCAGATGCAGAAGTCTTTGAACAGTAGATTCATAACCTGTACTGGCAAACAAAATCTAATTGTCAAGCTATGCAGCATCTTAGCTAGACCCTCCTTTCCCCCTCTAACTTGACATCAAGCTCCCAGCTCTCTTTTTCTTTAGATGATGGAAAAAAAAGGCATCGTACTCCATCCGTCCCCTTTTACTTGTCGTTTTAAATGTGGGCACGGAGATTAAAGATGGTGAAAAAGGTGAGATGTGCTGAAAACGAGAAAGAGAGAGAGAGAGATAGGAATGTATTGAGAATAGAGAAAGGTGTATTAGGAAGCGAGAATGACAAGTAAAAGGGGAAAACATGTAAACTCTAGGATGACAAGTAATTGGGGACGGAGAGAGTAGATTATTTCAAATATTTTGTTGGAATAGGCATTAATCAAGCTTCAATGATGTGCCATAGTTTTATCTAGGCATGAGACAGAGAGTTTCTACAAACTTCAGAATTTCTAGTTTTCTATCAAACATTCAAACTCACTTGAGGTAAGGCAGAGTCATTATCTTCATCAACGAAGGATTTCTTTTGACAAAATTCTCCCACTCTGTTCTATCTATTTTCCCATCCTGATTTGCATCAGCATCCGAAAATGTCTGTGGTCAATATGTAATTCACCATAAGTCTTAAATGCATTATATGGTCAAGGAACTATATATAACTCATGAAAAGTTGGAAACCTTGTCCAGGATTGTCTCAATTATCTCGTCAGATAATCTCATTTCTGACTCACCAAGAAGAGCAATTAACATCTGTTTTACCTGAACAGGAGGATTACAATACAAATTTTAGTTACACAATAAAGACAGCACACTTCTTTATTTTAGCAGTACATAAGCATGCATGCCACTGGATTATCAAGTAGAAATCAAACTTCAGAAA
The DNA here is from genome assembly GCA_001602315.1 of Zoysia pacifica. Classification (NCBI taxonomy): domain Eukaryota; kingdom Viridiplantae; phylum Streptophyta; class Magnoliopsida; order Poales; family Poaceae; genus Zoysia; species Zoysia pacifica. Next base: position 116,182 of record BCLH01000692.1, read on the forward strand.
ATGTGAGAAGTAGCATAGATAGCAAGAGATCCAGAAGTTACCTCGTTCCGTTCAATAAATCCTGTACTATCCATATCATAGAGCTTGAAGGAAACTGTCAGGCAATTCAGATTTTGGTAATCTAGCACATGACAGAAGAAATACGAGATAAAAATAAGAAAAGTATAAAAACGTACAATCAATTTTCTCTTCCATCGGGATGTTTGGATGGAATACATGTAAAGCTCGAACAAAGTCACCAAAATCAATGACTCCTCTTTTCTTAACGTCAAAAAGGTCAAATATCTGCAAAGTTCATTCATATGAATTTACTTTATGGCAACAGCATTACGCCTGAAAGCACGGCACAGTGGGTATTAAACTGGTTGGGAAAGTAATAGGTACCCGATTGGCAAAGAGATTTTCCTTCCTTTGGTTTTTGAATAATGCAAGCTGGAATTCTTCCTGTACATAAAAATGTTGGCCAAGGTTTAACCTAAGTTTTCATGCCGACGAATTTTGATAACGATGGCATCACATTGATAGTTCATGATCTGTATGATACATCATGAAAAAAAAAAGGGCAGCCCGGTGCACGTAATTCCGGCTTACGCCGGGTCCAGAAGAAGGGATATTGATCTTGATGGATACAAGTAACACATGGACAAAGGCATTGCAGAATAAGGTTCAAGGCTGAACCAGAGTCAGAGACCATGCGTAGGATTACAAGGCTCAATTTCTAGCTCAACAATCAACAAAGAAATCAAAAAAAAAACACACCTGATGTGCTCGATTTATGCTCATATACATCAAAGTACAGAAATGATGAGAACAATAGAGCTGTCGTAGGAAACATACCTTGTTGATCAGACCATCATCGATCACAGAACCGCTTATGCTCTTGAACAGCTCAAATAGAGCCTCAACTTCACTGACGCTGACTACATAAACAAAACAAATGCACAAAACTAAGCAAGATCTAGTCTCATCAGTGAACATATCACATACAACACAAGGATCATTTGATGCGGCATTTGTGCAGTGTTATGTAAGTAAGGTTTAATTCAGGCATATCAAACGATGGATTTCTCCGAAGTGACTAGAAGGTCCTAAAGTAGTGGAGTACCCTATATCGACAGACAAATGAGCAGTTGGCACTTTAATCCCTCCCTACAACCATGCAAAAAAAGAGAACAGCAGACTCGAGAAAGGGGCGTAGGCTCGTGAGCAGGTCGGATCAACGAACTCACAGGCTGTCTGGGAGGCGAGTTCCACGGGGTCCTCGTAGCCAGGGTGCTGCCGCTTAACGGTGGACTGGAAGCACCCCATCGCCGCACCGCGCCGAGCCGATTCGGAGGAGAACCCGAACGACGCAACCAACCAGCCAGCCAAATCCTCTAGCCCCGCCGCGAGCAACCGCGCATCGCCAGGCACCTCTCCCCTCAACCCCGCCCAACTACCTCAACAACAACAACATAACGGCCGCCGCAACGCCGTCACCTCGAAATGGGGCCCGCCCTCGTAGCGGCCTTCGCCCCTTCGCCGCGCGGAGGTGAGCAGCAGCAGAGGAGCGGCGGCGACGGCGTGGCAGGGTCACGGGCGCGGGCGGGCGGATCTGGCTCGACGCGGGGCGGCAGGAGAGGAGAGCGGACGTCCGGCGGCGCCTGGCTGGTTCTGGGAGGCGGAGAGGCCGGTAGTGAAGGCGGGGGAAAGGGAGGCGACGGCGATTGGTGCGAGGGGAGCGGGATGGAAGGTGAGAAGACGCGCTCTCGCGCCGGTCAAGCACGTGTGTCGGAGCGCAGGCGCGAGGCCTCTCTGCCTCTCTCACAGTCTCGCTCCGTTCGGGCTCGGGCATGTGCGCGTCCATTACAACGCTTCTCGGGTTGGAAAACGGCCAAAACGTGCGGCGGAAAAGGCAGCCGGCAACGGGACGCACGCCCTGGGAAGCCGTTGGAGAGCTTCTAGAATAAGCAGCGCAGGGAAGCAACAGCGCACCGGCTGCTATTCTCGGTCGCGGCAGGGAGGGTGGGCGGCGCACGCGCACCAACCTGGAAGGTCTCGTCGTCCCGACGGCAGTCGCACCCGGCCGGCGGCGACGCCGAGGACCACTCGGATTCTGCTCGGTTATCCTCCGGATTTTTTCCTCTTGTTGAAAAAAAAGAAGAGTTCTGTGAAATTATTCGGTTCTGACTTCCTTTTTGAATCGTCGAAAATTGCTCTGACTCCACCGGGCGGCCACTTAGACGACACCATCGATGCCGAGAAGATATCGTTTGATTTGATCAGCATCCCTGCGATCCTATCGTGAACTCATGCGGCTGTGCGTTGCCGCAGATTAGCATACTGAGATTACTTGGATATTATACTTGCAATTATTGCACTTTTTTTAAATAACAATTATTGCACTTGACCGAGACTGATTGATGTGAGATAAACCGTGTTTTTTTAAGCCAGAGCAAAGGTTGATGCCTCTTGAGCAGAGTTCAGAGAGGTCGATGATCGAATCAGCGGCTCATTTCTCCCAGTCCACAAGTATGCATGGCACCGTAAAAACTCGAATTGATATGTTTTAAAATTTATAAAGTCGCGAGGATTGGCGGATGGAATCAAACTGTTCAAAGCTGCTCTCTTCAGTTCGTCTCTTATTTTTTTCGGATCTCGATTTATTAGTGCAATGAGTGACCACAGTTGGCCCATATGAAAGTTCAACGATTGAGCCCGTTTAAAATTGAACTGGATCGATTGCATGCAAACAAGGCCTTTTGTACTGGGCCTTCATGGGTCAACCACCACACATGTCAGCTGGGCCCCGCGGAAGGGGCAACGTCGCATTCCCCGGCCCGGGATGTGCCACCTAATCTAGGGGCTACGGCCGCCAGGCCGGCAGCACCCCCAGGCCCAACCCCTGCTGGGTCCCGCCGAACAGCAACGCTACACACCCGCCACTCAAAAAGGAGCCGTTGTCCCCTCCACGTGTCGTGCATCGCGACTCCCAGCATCCCCGCCGCACCGTGCCAACCCCCGCGGTCTCCACGCCCCGCCCGGCGTCCACATCACCCGGCAGCGCATCGCGTGGGCTCCAAGTCCCAACCCTCCTCCATCCCCCGCTTCGTCGCTTTCCCGGCGACGCCGCGACCGGGACCAAGAGAATTCTATATTCGTTAGTTAGAGCTTCGCGACCCTGAGACTGTGTCCTGGTGGGTTAGTTGGTTGGTCGCTGCTTGGTTCTTCTTCTCTCAGAATCACCATTTTCGGAAGGTCTTGCTCCGGGGTACAGAAGCGGCTTGCTGATGGAGGAGAGGTACGAGGAGCTCAAGGAGCTGGGCGCCGGCAACTTCGGCGTGGCGAGGCTGGTCAGGGACAAGCGGACCAAGGAGCTCGTCGCCGTCAAGTACATCGAGAGGGGAAAGAAGGTACCACGCCGCTTCGAGCTTCGTTATGTTTCCGTTTCGAGTTTTTTTTTTTTTTGGGTACTTGTTAGAGGCGCAGAGTGTGTTGTGCTTTGGTCGTTTCAGTTCAGTATCGGGCTCTGACGAGAGGTCGTCTGGTACTGCTCGGATAGTCTGATGAGTTGCGTATATGCAGATCGATGAGAATGTGCAGAGAGAGATTATCAATCACCGGTCGCTCCAGCATCCTAACATCGTACGGTTCAAGGAGGTAATTCAGAAAATCTTTTACTCATCTTTTGTTCGAGTGCATCACTGACTGTTATTGCTGATTCAATTGAATCGATGAAATCTGATGGTTGATTCCTATTCGTCAGCTGTCATTTTACAGCGGTATCAGAAAATCCCTCCTAAACGTCGTTTTCAAAGGGGAAAATTCATTCCTATCCTGTGACTACAAACCAGTTTTAACTATGCAAAGCAACTTATCATCTATAAATCAAACTGCAATTACTTTCTCACAACCTTGGCTTGTTTTGCGTTAACTGGGATCAGGTCTGTTTGACACCGACGCACCTCGCTATTGTCATGGAATATGCTGCTGGTGGAGAACTCTTCGAAAAAATTTGCACGGCAGGGCGGTTCAGTGAAGATGAGGTAGGTTTTGTTTGAACCCGTTATATTAGTTGCATAATCATCTCTGATGAGTGACAAATAATATGCATTTTTTATATCTGTTAATGTCAATAGTCTAGGTACTTTTTTCAGCAGTTAATATCAGGGGTCAGCTACTGCCATTCATTGGTATGTATCACTTTCTTTTTTCTTTTTTGGGGCAGATTTCATGATTAGTAGAATTCGACTGCTAATATACTGTTTTGTAGGAAATTTGTCACCGTGACCTCAAACTTGAGAACACCCTTCTAGATGGAAGTCCGACACCTCAGGTCAAAATTTGTGACTTTGGTTACTCGAAGGTGATATATTTGGATACTGGTTCAGTTTTATATCTCAATGTCACCAGTTATGGTCTTACAGAATTCTGTTCGTGTCACAAGTTTTGAAGTATGTTTTGGTTTTCTCAGTCTGCTTTGCTTCACTCGTTACCAAAATCAACTGTTGGCACTCCAGCATACATAGCTCCTGAGGTACTTTCAAGAAAAGAGTATGACGGCAAGGTCAGTTTGAAAATATTCAGCTCTTCATTTATTTTATATTTACGTAATTTGGCAACTGGAAAGTGATAACTTTGTTATTACTTTTCCACTACCTATACTAGCACTCATATAGATAAATGGATCTGTATATACCATAACTGACATAAAGGAAACTGCAACAACATTTTATCATTGAAAAACAACCGCAGTCCTTCTAGGGTCATTGACAGGTAAAATGCATCTGTGAAAGTACTGACAGCTGAGAGTTTTATTTTGAACAGACTAGCACTGGACTTTCTTTTCTAGCACCGTGGCATCACAATATTTTAGCATTTTTAGATAAGATTGCTAATTTGGTACAGAAAATCCTTGCATTCAAGACAAACAAGATTACGAATTTTATACTTCTAGGGAGGGATTCATGCACAGATTTTATTTATCTAGGTAGCAGATGTTTGGTCATGTGGCGTGACATTGTACGTGATGCTTGTTGGATCATATCCATTTGAAGATCCTGAGGATCCAAGGAACTTCCGCAAAACAATCAGTGTAATCATTCAGTTCATCCTCCTCCACCTATTTTGGCCTTACAACTTGCGTCATTGCTTGTTTGGTGAATCTCTGAAAGTCCTGCAAATGTGTGCCTCGTGTCTGACAGAGAATTCTTGGCGTGCAATACTCCATCCCGGACTATGTGAGGGTATCTTCAGACTGCAGACGCCTCCTATCTCAGATTTTTGTTGCCGATCCTTCGAAGGTACTTCCCCTTTCTGTTCAGTAACTCCAAAGTTAGCCTGTATTTTCAGACTATTCCAGAAGGTAAGCACTTCTGGTTCCAGATTGTGCTTAACATTATGACTGACAGACATCCTGTAATCTTGTACCTGAATTACTGTACATTGTGACTGACAAAATGACTCCTGGTAAAACTTGTTCTTTCCTGAAGAGGATCACCATCCCGGAAATAAAGCAGCATCCCTGGTTCCTTCAGAATCTGCCGCGGGAGATATCAGAGAGGGAGAAGGCGAGCTTGAAGGACAAGGAGGCCGTTGCGCCGACACAGTCCGTCGACGAGATCATGCGGATCGTCCAGGAGGCCAAGACCCCAGGCGACATGTCCAACGTTGACCCGGTGCTGCTCGCCGAGATGGCCGAGCTGGAGAGCGAGGAGGAGGACGCGGAACCTGGCGATACCTACTGACCAGCTCTTGCGTACAAGCTCGGCGGCACATTCCGTGTCTCAGGTCCTCCGTGCCGGAGTCGTTGACATGATCTGGACCGCTGGACGTGATTTGCCGGCAGCAATAAGGAAATCAAGTTTACATCCATGCAAAAATTGTGTTCTGCTGAGATGGTGATGTCGACGTACTGCATCTGTGCATTGCGCTGATATTACCGTGCAGTGGTAAATAAAGAGAAATATTATTGGGTTGTGTGTTACTTGCTAATCGTCATCCACATTGTTCCACAGTGCATTACTCCTACCATTTAACATCCTTTTGTGCCACCAGGCACCAAATAATAAGGGTGGTAAAAAAAAAATCAAAACTTAAATTTTGTTCTACTCTCTCCGTCCTAAAATGTCTTTTTAGATTTTAAAACTTCAACCTTTGACTATTTGTTTTATTCAAAAATTTTGTGAAAAATATTATTTATTTTGCTGTGAAATGCTTCAGTATTAGTACTATGGTAACCTTAACTTGTTTTTTTTTGTATTTTCATAAATTTTTGAATAAAATAAATGATTAAACGATAATTTTAAAAAAATCAAAAATATTATTTATTTTATAACGGAGGGAGTACTTATTAGTATCACTTCGAAGATGATGACAAACTTGTGGGGTACTATTCTGCTACCTGTTGAAACTCTATGATACTATATTGCAATCCCAATGAAATTGTGTGCTCTAAATTAAGGGTGCATTTGGTGATCAAGGTATGACATTAACAAATTTCGTACGTATAAAAATAAAAGTAGACTGTACTATCCTTCAGACCAAGTCAACAAAAGATAGATGTCCTTTTGGATCATATGACCATGCAATTAATAATGATGTATCAAATTTAACTTTGACAAAAAAAAAATTATTGGTGAATCGTAACTTTTGACAATTGACTTCAAATGAAGGAGGAAGAAGAAACAGGGAAGAAAAGAACATGAATAGGTTTCTAGTTGAAGTAGGAAAATATTTCACAATAACGCGTTCTTATCTTTCGCAGTTCTCTTAATCAGAATATTATCTGTGTTGCAGTTTTCTATTCTCCGATCATGCGGTGCTTCTGTTTTGCCGTAACTAGACTTCGTAACCGTGCACTCTGATATCATATTTGAGGGAATTTCTACTTTTTATAAAGAGACAATTTGTTGCCTATCTTGAAATTCATCTTTCCTTGTAAGGCCTAAGCGAGATTTCATATGTAGATAGCTCCCGGCTGCTCTACGGTAATCAGAAACTCTCTTCATAATAAGGTGTGAAAATAGAATGAAGAATGCTCTATCGGAGGAGATAAGAGTCAAAAATAAAATTTCGGTTGGATGCTCCCGCTCCATATTTGCCGAGAATACCATGTTCCTTGTCAACGCGATCACACTGTACAGCAAACAGGACTCCCTAGGCAAGGCCATTGCTTTTTTTAGATAATGGAGGCCATTGGTGATGTAGCGATAGCTAAGGATTGGTGAAACTTCATGATGCCTGCCTTTGGCAAGGCTCTCGATCTGTAAGGCCAGTTTTGAAACTATTTCCGTTTCCTAGTGAAATTAAACTGATCTTTTTAAAAATTTTGTGTGATTTCTATGAAAAATCTTGTGTCCTATGGTTTCAGAAACATTCCGAGTGATTTTACAATCGGCTTTCGTCCTTATTTGACTACATAATCTTGCAGTTAACAGCCACTGATGAAAATGTAAGTATAGTGTCCATCAATGTGCACAGCAACCCAACTCTCCCAAAGAGGTGCCTGAGCATGCTTTCTGAATGTCAAAAATCCAGTATGAAGCATTCTGGAAAATCAAAAAGCAAGCAAGCAAGAAAGGAATAAGCCTAGATGACTCTCCACTATGAGCCTAGGTACACTTCACCACAGTCTTTAAAATCGGATACTTAACTCTCTAAACTATTAAAAACTATTTAAATTACCTCTCAGACGGTTTCAAAGCGGTTTTATTATTCATAGTCTTACATATCAGTTAAAGTAGATCTATTTCACTCGGTGATCTAATTCACCCCCTCTAAACTTTAAAAATTAGAATTTTAACCCCTCCAAAGTATTGAAATTTGTCTACATAACTCATTAAAATATTTCAGACTTTAGAGGTTATATAAACAGTTTAAAATATTTTAGAGGTCAAAAAGTCTGATTTTTAAAGTTTAGAGAGTGAATTAAACCATCATTAATAGTTAAAAGAGTGAAATAAACCTACTCTATACTGTATATGTAGGATTATGAAAAATAAAACCGTTTTTAAAACCGTCTAAAGAGATGATTTAGATGGTTTTTAATAGTTTGAAGGTTAAGTATAAGGTTGAGGAGTAAATTGTATCCACCTTCGTAGTGGAAGAGTCATCTAGACTTTTCCCAAGCAAGAAAACATACGGAACCAAAATCAAGTAGAGTAGGTGCCATTCGAACTAATGCTGTGTTGCTTCGAACAATGCAGCTAAGTTCCTAACACAACAGGTACTTCCACTGTCTACAGCTAAGCATTCTAATTTAAACCACCTTATCTGTATCCTTACACCAATAAATCCTCAGCCCCAAACCCCTTGTTCAATTTACCACCATCTAAACCCGGCACTACTAACATCACAAACAAGTCAACAGCTACTAACTATTATAGTTCCAATATTAAACTGCGGTTAACAACGAACAAGCAAGCACAAACACATGGCTACACAGCGAAGACACCGGCAAGGAGGAGCACCCGGAGGCAGGAGCTATGGATCAATCCATCGGTTAGTCTTCCATAGCAGGGGATACCCTGGCCTTCTTGTGCGGCAGGTGCTGCTTGCCGAGGAAGGCCTCGAGGAAGAGCTGCTGCGCGTCGAGCATCGTCTGGGTGCGCTTCATCTCGAATTCCATCCGCTCCTTCTCCATCTGGATAGATAGCTCCAGCCTGCGCTCTTCCATCCGCACGAACCCCTCCCCGACAGCCCGCAAAGCCGCGGCAACCTCAGACATGGCCTCTGACTCCGTGTCGCCCTGGTTGCTGCTCTTATCGGGCCTCGTCGCGGCCGCCGAGGACGGCCTGGTACGCGAGGCCTTGGGGATGGTGAAGCGTAGCCCGCTCCCGGCCCCGCCGTTGGAGATGAGCCCGTGCAGACTCCTGCTACGGACCGCCTCTTCCTCCGAGGAGGGGGAGGAGACGGGGGAAGGCGGGGACGCCTGTGGCGCGGGGCCTTTTGTCTTGATCTTAACGATGGCGTTGGGGCTGGGATCGGGCGCGCCGTTCCCGGCGAGATCGTGGAGGAGCTGATAGAAGGGCCACTTAGGCCCCTTGGAGCGGCCGGCGGAGCGCCCCCGCTCGGCGCGGTACCGCTTCCGGAGCTTCTCGATCTTGTGGCGGCACTGCACGCCGGTCTTAGGCGTGGCGGTGGGGAACCTGCCGCAGCGGGAGGTGACGGCGTCGGCGACGTCGTCCCAGTCCGCGGCCCGCAGGTTGCCCTTGCGCAGCATCTCCCACCTGTCGCGGTAGGCCTCGATGAGTGCTAGCGTCTCCTCGTGCGTCCAGCACGGCGGCGGCAGCCTCCGCCCGGAGCCGCCACCTAATCCCCCTCCACCCGACGACGCGGCTGCCGCGGCCGCGGCGGCCGCCGCCGCGACAGGCGCGGCAAGCGGCGGGAGATCGGGCGAGGAGACGGCGTCGTCCCTGGCTAGGTCGGAGGACGAGGAAGACATGGCCTGTCGGCGGCGGCGAAGGCGTCTAGGGTTTGGTGGTGGAGATGGGGAACGGAGGAGGAGCGGAACCGGTCATAATATGGAGGCGGAGGTGGAGGCAGAGGCGGTGCGGTGCGGTGGTGGGCCGCGGGCGTGGGCCGCGCGGTGAAATGACCGGCTGGGGACCGGCACCACCGCTGCGCGGCCGCGTGCGGGGGCGGGCGGAGCGGGGCGGTGGTTCCGCCTAGGGGTTTGTCGTGTAATCGCAGCGCTGCGGCGGATGGGAGGGATGAGGATGAGGCCGCGCCGCATTGTGCGGAGTCCGTTCCGCGGTGGCCGAGTGCCGTGTCGGGTCGGGGTGGGTGGTGGTGGCCGCCCCGCCGCGCCTTTTCCCCCGTCGGTCTCGGCCGCCCGCGCCCTGATTTTTTCCTTCGGATCGGAAACCCAGCGGCGGGCGGGAGCAGGTGCCAGCGGCCACGCCGATCTGATTAGCTGCTGCTTAATTATTCTCCCGCGCGCGCGTGCCGTGCCGGCGGGGGGAGGCAAGTGGGCTGAAGTAATGGCGTTTTTTTTTTAACCCAAGTAATGGCGTTTGGTGCTTTAGTTGTTGGCCCGCGCCGGCGTCGTGGCCGCAATTGAGAAGAAAACAAGCCACTGATATGGTTGGAGTGCCCTTGCACTTGCGAGTCAGGATGCTTGCTGAAATTTGCCGTACCGTCTCAAAATGTTCGACGAATAAAATTGACGTTGAAAGTTTGATAAGTTTTGGTATGAGAAAATGAATTGAAGTTATATAAAATAATTATGAGACATTAAAAGTTTAGCTCTGTTTGAAACAGAGGAATTTTTTTTATTTCTCTATTTTTTTATAAAATTGAACTGATTTGTGTGAAATTTTTATTAAATTTTTGTGAAATTCCTGCTTTCCAAATGAAGCCTTAGCAATAAGCAAACAATTACCAAAGCTAGTGTGGTGCGTGGAAAATCTGTGTGACAATTTGGCTGCTTAATTAACTTTAATACCATTAGAAATTTTTATTTTACTAAAGTTGATTAAATTTATAAAAATCATTAATCAAAATCATGCTTGCCTGAAACTAAAATATAAAGTTATATTGTAACAAGTTAGTACAACTGCAAAGCTAAATGAAGTTATACTGTGACAAGTTAGTACAACTGCAAGCCATCCCAACCCTAAAAAACTAGCGTACCACACAGAATTTATGTTGCTAAAATATTTTATGATAATTACTGATACATTACTTTTAAGCAAAGTAACTGCTACAGTATTTCAGCTTTTGTAAGTGCTGTTGTTTAAGTTGTAGTCACGCTAACAACTACTCTTTTCGTTACTAAATTGATGTTGTTGTTAATTTTTAATATCAACTTTGATTATTCGTCTTATTTAAAAAAAATTCATAAATGTTATATACTTTATTACAATTTGATTTATCTTTAGATTTATTTGAATCATAACTTAAAATTTTATATATTTAAACTAATTTTTTAAATAAAATAAATATCAAAGTTGATTTTTAAAATCAATGATAACATCAATTTAGAAGGACACAAGAATGAGTCCGATAAGCAAGTCTCGGCAAGTGTCGAGTTTTGAAGGGGATCGTTGCACTGTTCACCTTTATACATTTGACATGATGTAGAAAACCATAATTTCGAGAATTTTATTACATGTAGAATCCTATACTGAGATTGAAAGTTGCCTAAGAAGAAGTGAATAGGCAACTTAAAATAATTTTAAAAAAACAAACTCAATGAATTGTCAGACTATCGGAGTCTCCGGTAACGTGACGGATACTTCAGTCATCGGATCGTCCGGTAATTTGCCAGACACTCCGGTCAAACATGCACTTTGGACGAAATTTGAATCTAAGCAAGTTTTACCGAGATCTAACAAATTCCCCTTGAATCAAAAGACTAAAATATGATATAAGAAGTAGATATAAACAATTAAACAAGCTAGAGATCAGAGAGCAAATAGATCAAAGCAAATCTATGAATATCAACAATAAGAACAATATAAACTTACTAGAATGAAAAGTGCACAAGAAGACACAAGATTTTACTCTAAAGTTTGAGTCCACGAAGGAACTCTAGTCTTCATTGAGAGGTTCACAAAGAACTGGATCTCACTCGATCTTTTCTTTCACTCAACTAACCACAAAGCTGAGGTTTAGTTCTCCACTAGCGAATCCCTTTTAAAAAGGGGTAAACAAACTTTTTGGGGCATCAGCACATAAGTTAGGAGCTCTCGGACACGTCTAACTGTATAGGAGCAAAAGCTTCAAGAGTAACAAACTCAAATCAAACCTCGACGGTGCCGCAAATGCTCAATGGGAGTGAAAGCACTTCTCTCATAATTCCTAGCTCAAATCTTACAAGCTTAGGCTTTGGAAGGCGGTGGGAGAGTGTTTTTGAAGATCAAGAGTGTGTTGTTCAAGAGTGAGTCGCCAGCCCTCTCAAAAAAGGTTGATAGGGTATAAATACTCGGGTTCTAAAAAATAGCCGTTGGACCATAATCTAACTGACCGGACAATTTGGCACTTTACTGAACACTCCGGTCTACAGGAGTCTTTGGCAACTTATCGGATACTCCGGTGAGGCCTCTCGAGCCTGAGCCACCGAAGTCTCCGGTACTGTGCTGGATACTCTAATGAGCCATCTCGGGTGCGGGCTGCTAAGCCACCGGAGTCTCCGGCACTTTGTCGGACACTCTGGTGAGCCTTCTCTGGTAAAACCAGTAAGCTTTACCGGAGAGTCCGACAATGTGCCGGATACTTCGATAAAGAGTCTCAGGTTAGGTCAAGATTTGAGAATTTTTGGAACTTTGAGACCTTAATTTGAGTCCCTTTTAATAGTACAGTATACTTAGACTCAAGAAATGATAAAAACTAGTATTCTTCCATGACAAAATGCTCTGTGACTTTATCCAAAAAAATTGGGGGGGTCTTTTTTCTTTCAATATTCTTTTTGAAACTTTTTGGCTGTCAATGTACTTAACAAATATCATTAGCTCTTTGAATAGTTCGTCATCATCCACTAAAACCCACTAGAATGCCTAGATGCACTTTTAATCTCCTCATTTTTGGTGATTGATGACAACCCATTCAAAGCTTTAAAAAAATATAAACAACGATTTTGGATCTTTGTGATATATGAAGCTCCCCCTAAATGTGTGCATGGAGTTGAATTACTTATTTTGACTTTAACATTCTAAAATGCACATATTTGAGAGAAAATATGAGAGCTCCCCCATATCAAGAATCCGTGAGGTGCAAAAAGTGAGTGGACATGACAAATGTAATGCATATGACAATAAATATCTACGCAACAAGTTTGAGAAGATTAAAAAGAACATTACACCATTACACTACCACATATAATAAGCAACATATCATAGATAGCAACATAATAATCAAATCTCACAAATAGAGTACGAATAGAGTAATTACAAACTTACAAACCTCAAATCACATAGTCTTATACTAACTCTTACACAAGTCTTATATGTCCATCATTACAATAATATAATCCCGATAGAAGTCCGAAGATAAAGATAGATGACATGATAGATATCTTCTCCCCCTTTGACATCATTTCACCAAAAAGGAGAAAAGAATACAAAGTGGTAAGCTTAAGGTGTGACGTCGCTATCTTCATCACCTTCCACATTATCATATTCTTCCTCATCGCCTTCTCGTTCACTTTCCCTCGGTAGCTGCAACGTCCTCTTCACCTTCTCTCTCACTTGCTTCGGCTCCACCCTCTTGCTCACGTTCTTGGACCAACCATTGAGCATAGGCAAGAGGATCTCAAGGATTGTCAAAGATAGAAGGAGGAGGAAAATCCGAATACTCGCGGAGGGGTGAAAGGTTGATGTTAAAATGAGAGTCAATCTGATCTTGTCTTGCCCCTAGAATTTGGAATTGCTCTCGGGTCTCGCGGCGATGCTCTCTAATCTCGGTAGCGTTGTGGGTACACACGCTAAGGACTGCCTTGAAAGCCCAAACAATGAAGGAAAAAGACTTTTTCTTGGAAGCACCGTGAGAATGATATGTGGAAGGCTCATGCAATGAGTAATCACCTCTAAAAGATGGAGCTGCTGCATGAGAAATGGATCCAGTGAATGTCTCAATGGCCCGAATGCGATAAGGATTGTGCTTCACCTCATAGTAAAGTTGGTCATTGAGCAAAGAGTGGATCATATACATGATGTAGGAAGCATAGCTGCAGATCCCAGTCGGTGTGGTAGAGGTGACCATGATTTTTTAGAAGATGAAATAAAAAACACTGAAACCCCCTCGAGTGGCATCTATGTCTTGCATCCACTAGAACAAGTTCTTTGCCATCTGTATAACACTCTAAGCATCTCCAGACCGAAGGCACAAGGTAACATGTAACAAGGAGTTGAGATACTTGAAGAATGGTGTCATCCCGTGCACTTTTTCGAGACTGACGGGTCCAAGCCTTTTATCATAAAAAAAGGCTATCTCCCCATCAAGAAGAACCCGCTCAGAGTAAATCTTGTGCTTCCCCAAGTTCTCCTGACCAAAACCAAGATAATCAGAAAACTGTAAGTAGAAGACTTGGTAGCGGTTGCCCTCTAGTGCCCAGTGGAGAATAGGCTCATCTCCATCCCTGTCAATCCAGAGAGTAGTGTAGAACTGGGCAATAATCTCTTCACACCAATTTTGCTTAAGTCCCATGATGTTCTTGCAGCCCTTCAGCTCATAAGCCTCAATAATCTGATCAAATATAGGATCCTCGGTTGCACTCATATAACTCCAGTCTATCCACTTCATAAGAGTTGTTCTGACCTTCTTATCCACAATCACATATTTGTACCAATCCATGTGAAAGAAGTTGTGAAACCTGTAATCAGCACAGCCAGACTGTCTCTCTATGGAATAAAGATTGGTGTACCTCTTGGTAATTAAGTCATGAGAATCCTTCGTGTAGTTGATAGGCTTCAAGGGATACTCAAAACGTTCTCGATTCCCAAATTTAGGATCTGTCACTGTGTAGTGAACCTTGGTACTCAAGAGACGGGGAGCAAACTGATCATCAAAAGCAGTGCCTTGCCCACTAGCAACTCTTTTGCCCTTGTCAGGGCCTCCTCCGATACTCCTGCTTGATGGCAAAGTGGCACCAAGAGAAACATCTCAACTGACAATGCCTTGGTCCTTCCTAGGTTGCTTCTTGAAACCCGCAACTTTCTGTTTGCGCTTGGAGCGATCCTCCTCATGCTCGCTCTCAATCTCCGGCTCATTTTGAGGTTGACCTCTCCTTTCATGAAGCATCTGTCAACAAATGAGTAGAAGAACCATTAAGATCAATGACAAGATAGAACAAGAAGGTATGAAAGATTGCGCAAAAATCGTTGATGCACTGGAGTCTTCGGTAACGTGCTGAATAGTCTAGTCACCGGAGTCTCCGGCAAAGTGCCGAACACTTCGGTCCCTCGTGTTTTTGGCAAGAATCGATGAGATCTCTCTAACCATCTGAGGCATTGCAACTAAACTTTCGGCATCACAAAGATACATCAAAAGAAGATGATTCACCGAAGGAAATCCTCTAGAATGGCCTACGGAGAGAGATCGGGAAAAGTTGAATTTTGAATGAAATACTTCATTTGAGCGTCGATCTGACAGGGAAAACGACGAGGAATGCGTGAGAAAGCCCCAAAGAGTCTTGGAGATCAATCCCTTGCGAGGACTCAGCCCGATCCGAAGGATTTAGAGTAGTGTCGATTTTGGGATGAGAGAGGCGCATCGGGGGCTGTTGAAGGCAAATAGGTGATGAACGTTGAAAGTGGGACCCGTAGAGGTTTAAATACCTCTATGGCACTGGACACTCCGGCAAAGTGCCGGAGTCTCCGGCCACCGGAATATCCGACACAATGCCAAAGTCTCCGGTAGGCCTTCTCGGGTTCGGCCACAAGAGCCACCGAACACTCTGGCAAAGTTTCGGATAGTCTGGTGAGCCTTCTCTGGACAGGAGCAGGAAATTCAAAAAAATCTTTGAAATTTTAGATAAAACTTTGGCAAGAATAGGCTTATATATATATATATACTTTTGTCATAAAGTGGTCAGAAACAATCAACAATCAAAGCAATGATTACTTTACAACAAAGTTGTTCCTAAGACAAGAACGATAAAATACTTTGAAAATCACTCAACATTTTCACAAGATCTTTTGTTTCATAAGCAAATAGAAAACAACAATCAGATGTGCATTACTTCAAGCCACATTTCGAGAATCAATGATATTAAGCTTACTCCTAAGCTCACAAAAGCGCTTCTTATCTATAGGCTTGGGGAAAATATCAGCTAATTGGTCTTTTGTGGGTACATGAAATATCGTTATATCCCTTTTTATTGTATGATCTCTCAAGAAATGGTGCCGAATGTCTATTTACTTTGTACGGTTATGATCACAAGGATTGTTAGCAATCTTGATGGCACTCTCAATGTCACATAGGAGAGAGACTTTGTTCTCAAAGTAACCAAAGTTTTTAAGGGTTTGTCTCATCCATAGCAATTGGGCGCAACAGCTATCCGCAGCTATGTACTCGGCTTCAGCGATGGATAGGGCAACGGAGTTTTGTTTCTTAAAGGACCAAGATACAAGAGATCTTCTCAAAAATTGACAAGTCCCCGATGTGCTTTTCCTATCCACTTTGCATCCGGCATAATCCGCATCAGAATATACAATGAGATTAAAAGTGGAACTATTTGGATACCAAAGCCCTAGGATTGGTGTGTGAACTAAATATTTTAAAATTCTCTTAACAGCCTTTAAATAGCACTCCTTTGGAGCGGCTTGAAATCTTGCACACATACACACACTAAGCATGATATTGGGCCTAGATGCACAAACGTAAAGCAAGAATCCAATCATGGAGCGATATACCTTTTGATCCACTGCTTTTCTATCGAAGTCAAAAGAAAAATAACCATTTGTCTCCATGGGAGTCTTGATTGGTTTAGCATCTGCCATCTTAAACTTCTTGACAATGTCATGGGTGTATTTGGTTTGACATATGAACATCCCTTGCTTGAGTTGTTTCACTTGAAAGCCGAGAAAGAACATCAACTCTCTCATCATTGACATCTCAATTCTTTTCATTATGACCTTACTAAACTCATCACAAAAAATTTTGTTAGTAGAACTAAATATTATGTCATTGACATATATTTAGCACACAAATAAATCATTATTAACTCTTTGTGAAGAGAGTAGAATCGGCTTTTTCAATTGTAAAACTATTTTCAATGAGAAAGTCACTAAGGCATTCATACCATGCTCTAGGAGCTTGCTTAAGCCCATAGAGCGCCTTACGGAGTTTATAAACGTGGTTACGATACTCATCATCTTCAAAGTCCGGTAGTTGCTCCACGTACACTTCTTCTTTGTTTGGCCCGTTGTGGAATGCACTTTTCACGTTTATTTGATAAAGCTTAAAATTATAGTGAGTAGCATAGAGAAGTAATATACTAATTGACTAAAACCTAGCTACGGGGGCAAAAGTTTCATCGAAATCCAAACCTTCGACTTGTGAATAACCTTTTGCTACAAGTCTTGCCTTGTTTCTTGTAACGACTCCATGCTCATCTTGTTTGTTGCAGAACACCTGTTTAGTGCCCACAACATTTGGACTTGGACGTTCCACCAAGGACCAGACTTCATTCCTCTTGAAGTTATTCAACTCTTCTTCCACGGCCATCACCCAATCCATATCACGAAGTGCATCTTCTATACTAAATAGTTCCAAAGAGGAAACAAAAGAGTAATGTTCACAAAAAGTAACGACTCGTGATCTAGTGGTTATCCTTTTTTCAATATCACCAAGTATATTGTCGACGGGGTGATCTCTTTGAACACTTTGATAGACTCTTAGGTGTGGCACTTGAGGTCTTGGTTCATCTTACTCTTTTTCTTCATCTCCCCCTTGATCATTGCCCTCTTCTTCTTCTTGAGCTTTATCTTGTGTTGGAGGTGATGCAACATTAGAGGATGGATCATTTTGGAGATCTTGTGGATCACGTGGACGTACATCACCAATTGTCATCCTTCTCAATATATCACATGGAGCTTCTTCATCGTCTAAAACATCAAGATCAACTTGCTCTACTTGAGAGCCATTAGTCTCATCAAACACCGCATCACACGTGACTTCAACTAAACCGAAGTTTTTGTTAAAGACACGAAAGGCACGAGAGTTTGAGTCATAACCAAGCAAGAAACCTTCGTCCATCTTGGGAGCAAACTTGAATGATTTGTGTTTCTTGTTGAGAATATAACACTTTCTTCTAAAAACACAAAAGTAAGAGACGTTAGGTTTGTTACCGGTGAGAAGCTCGTAGGGGGGCTTTTTCAAGATGCAATGAAGATAGAGCCGGTTGGTTGCATGACATGCCGTATTCACTGCTTTGGCTCAAAAGCGATTGGAGTCTTGTATTCATCAAGCATACTTCTTGTCGTCTCTATGAGTGTACGGTTCTTTCATTCGGCAACTCCGTTTTGTTGAGGGGAGTAGGGTGCTGAAAACTCATGCTTGATGCTTTCTTCATCAAGATACTCTTCCACTTGAGTGTTTTTGAATTCGCTTCTATTGTCACTTCTTATCTTCTTTACTTTTAAGCCAAATTCATTTTGAGCTCTTTTCAAGAACTTTTTGAGTTTTCTTTGAGTTTCACTCTTATCATGCAAAAAGAACACCCAAGTGAAACGAGAATAATTATCAACAATTACAAGACTATATTTATTACCGCCAATGTTTATGTAGGCTATTGGACCAAAGAGATCCATATAAAACAATTCTAATGGCCTTGTTGTTGTCACGATGTTCTTGGCGGGATGTGACGATCTAACTTATTTTCTGCCTTGACATGCTCTATATGGCTTATCTTTCTCAAACACAACATTGGTTAGTCCTAGGATGTGACCGTCTTTTAGGAGCTTATTAAGATTCCTCATTCCAATACGGGCTAGCCTACGATGCCACAACCAACCCATATTAGACTTCGCGATTAAACATGTGTCAAGTTGAGCCTTATCCATTGAAAAATCAAAGAGATAAAGCTTTCCCTTTAACACACCTTTAAAGTCAATTGAGTCATCCCTCCTTCTAAAGACCGTCACAACCTCATTAGTGAACAAACAATTATAGCCCATCTCACAAAGTTGTGAAACGAAAAACATATTATAGTCCAAAGAATCAACAAGTAATACATTAGAAATAGAATGCTCGGTTGTGATAGCAATTTTACCATAACCCCGCACTCTTCCTTGTCTATTATCATCAAAAGTGATGCTTTCCATTGAATCTTCATTCTCTTGATAGGAGGTGAACATCATTTTCTCTCCGGCAATATAATTGGTGCATCCACTATCTAGCACCCAACTTGATCCATCAGAGGAGTACACCTACAAAACAAGTTAAGCTTTGTTTTTAGGTACCCAAATTTGTTGGGATCCTTTCACATTAGCCACGAGAGTATTGGGCACCCACACACAAGCTTTTGAGTTTTTGTTGCGTGGCCCAACATACTTAGCAATAATTCTTCCATACTTGTTTTTCATGAGAACATATGATGCATCAAAAGTTTGAAATAGCATGGGCATATTATGAGAAGCATTAGCATGATGATCATGAAACTTAGAAAGATCAATAGTGACTTTGGTTTTGGCTTGCTTTTTTTGGTAGGTTCCCTCTTTTGTGAATTTTAGGAACTCTTGGCAATTCTTGAATTCTCTTGCATTTTGCTTTTTGCTATGAACATAGCCAATACCGTTTTTGATATGAGGACGCCTTGTGTTCAAATATGCACTTCTTGCATATTCAATCTTCTTACCGTCAAGCTCTTACTTCTTTTGATGAACTTGCCATTTCAAAGTTTTCACTTGATCTTTCAAGTCATAAATCAATTTGATATTAGTAGCACAAGCTTCAAAGTCAATATTTTTACAT
>BCLH01000693.1:8421-51316 GCA_001602315.1 Zoysia pacifica
TCAAGGGCTGAATAAGAAATTAGGTGATCAATAATTTAAAACCATAAAAATAACAGATTTTCATTTATTTCTACCGATAATCTGATTATAAGTGGATCCAAAACGAGCCATAGTAATGGAAAACTTCTACTGTGCTAGATTAATTAATACTAATAGAAAAAATGTACAAAGCCTCAAACAGGACTGACAAAGAAGAAAACCACTATACAAGAGACCTAGACAACGGAGAGAGAGAGAGAGAGAGAGAGAGAGAGAGAGAGAGACCTATCTAGCCAAAACTTAAGGGATGATTTCGGGAGGCCATTAAACCTGTACAGTTGGAAATGGACTAAAGAGAAAATATTTGTTTCCAGGAACGGAAGGAAGGAGCTTTCTGCCTGACAACTGTAACTCTAGTTTTTGCTGAAGAAAAGCATTCTATAAACTACAAGAGGAAGGCAATTTGAAAAAATAGAAAAAAATAGTACCGAGTTACTAAATGAAACAGGAAAAATCTTCAAATGAATCTGGCAGAGCAAAGAGACACTGTCAGAAATCATCAAGAGTCCATACTGGTCCTGACCTCAGCTTCCAGAAACATTTTTCAGACATGGTGTACAAAGAAAAAAAGGTTTATTGGAGAATCTCAAATATTAGATACTGCTAAAATTTGTACAGTTGATGTTGGAAATCTCAGGTACAGTTACGATAGTCAATTAAAGTTCACAATTACATGTAGCAAGATTGTACACAATCCCAGTGTTGCATGTACAAATCTGATCAATACATCCACTCAACTTCGCCCTATCTAACATTGACAAAGGATACATAACGAGAAACTATAGGGCCACATACCAGAGTTTATTTAAGATACAAAGACGGCCAACAGTGCCTTACGCCTTACCACCTGAAGAATTAGCTCTCTCTCGGGGAGGTACCCTCAGCAAACTCTTCATCATGTCATATGTTGTGAAACCGATAGCTACAGAAGGGACAACCTGAAAACCTCATATTTATTAAAACAATGAAGATCCTTTTCTTCTAATATGTCAATATAAGGAAATAATAGAAATAAAAAAAGAGCAACTGAAGACGGGTGCTTGGATACATCAACTAGGTTATTTTTCAGAGGAAAAATTTTCATATGATATCTCTTTCTTTGTAGTTTTTTCCATTAGAATTTTGTCCTGTCATGTTACCTTGACGTAGTTAAGGCTCAAGCCAGCAAACAGCTGTCTCCACCCTTGGCATCGAATGATGAGCAAAAGGCCCTGGAAAGTTCCTCTTATAAGGAAGCCATCACTTGTGCTTTGAGGCTGCTTGCTCTGAACCTGAAGACAGAACAAATCAGGAGCAAGTGTTCAATCAGATAAACATTGCAGTCAAGCTACAGTTTGCAGGTTTTTATCATACAGAAAATTGTACCTGCATTTGTCTTCGGACAACATCAAGTGGATAAGTGAGCGTTTGTCCAAATAGACCCGCTAAAGCTCCACAAGAGAGCTTTAATATAACAGAATTCTTGTAGTCTTCTGGAACTCGAGATTTCAGGTCTTCATAGATGTAAAATTTTAAGCCAGCATATGGAAGGATACCAATCAGAGTTGGGCCTGCGATTGATAAAAGAAAAATAAAAAATTGGCCACTTCTCATAATTCATATCACCTACGAAAACAGGATTCTACATTTTCATAGTACCTAAACACTGATGCCTTGCTTTGGGTGACATGGAAAAACATAAATATATATACCTATTTTGCATTAGTTAAAAAGAATAAAGATGTGATGAAGTGTTACATGATCATTTTGCAGCCTCAGAATGATGAACCTAGAATGAAACTACTTCAGCTCATTGCAGAAAGAACAATAGGATAAGACATACCTACTCCACAATATAAAGATCGCACACCTCCTTCCTTGTAAACAGTCTTGAAAACATCTTTAATACCACTATATGCTTGTCGTCGGCCAGAATCTCCCAAAGCATTGCCATGTTGTCCCACATTTGAAACCTTGAAGCAATCAAGGTTAAATCAGTATAAACAGCCTTAATCTGATCATTGCTAAAAAAAAAATAGAAAACCAACATGATGTAGACAACAAGCATTGCCTGGAGTGTTATTACAGAAATAGTATTGACATTGGAGAATCTTCTTTAACAATCAAGAAAAATGAAAAATGTATCAAAATGGACATTACCTGGTATGCCAATTTGGTCCTAGCCAAGTCTAATGGGTAGGTACATAAAACTGCAGTCCCACCAGCAGCAGAGCCAGCTAATAGATCAACCACGGGCCCTGTACCTACTGATGGAGCAAAATTATTCAATATCCAGCATCTATACTGCTCATATGTCATGAAATGCAATGCTGCATATGGAACAATCCGAAGCACGCTCGCCCCATTCCCTCTGCAATGACAATAATAGTGAATCAAAATAATAAATATATTTAAAACTAGCAGCAAAAAAGCATTGAACATTTTTCCTACTGTACTCACTTGTAAAAGCCTCGAATTCCCTCGTACTGCCACAGCTTCCTCAGTGATTGGAGTATCCCGAGGGATTGAAATCCTTCAGTTCTTGTCTGCCGAACATCACAGTTAAAGTTTCAGAGTAGGATAATAACTCAAGTGAAACATCGACATTGAGAGTGCAAATAGTTCCAAGGGCGACCTAGTTCCAAACCTGCAATAAGATCTTGACCCTCTCCAGGGGTGCCACTGCAGTCTTTGCAAACCCACCAGCAGCACCCCCAGCAATAAGCTCTTTGGCATATACCGGGAGCAAATCCAGAGCATCAGCATTCACATGTGCAGCCGTTGAGGCCGAGGAGAAGGTGGATTCTTGAGAGGAACCCATGCCCCCAAGTGACCAGGACAATCAGAATGCGTAATATGTGCCCACCCCACCAATAAGAAAACTAATATAAAATCCAGCTTCAGTGCAGGGGAATGGAACTCCGGAAGAATATGTTCCGTACAATTAGTAATGCAAATTCCAATCTTTACAGTGCCGCCCCACCACTCGCATTTGCTGCAAAACAGCAGCAAATGTAACGGCCTAAGATATGCTCAACCAAAAAAATAATCTTTAGCCGCCCAAGTCAGACTAAAATAAGGAAATTTCTAGGATAGGCTGGATCCCCAAGCAGCTGAGCATTCACATCCCAAAAGCAAGAGCTACTGTACACTCTTCCGGAAATCAACCAAGCACTCGCATCAGCAGAAACCGATTCACTGAACAAGGCGCGATCTTTCTACCAGCAGATGAAACTCTCCGACCCCGACCAATGGAACCGTCGCGCGTATATCTAAAGCGCGAGGAGGCAGACGGATCTCAGAGTCAGAGGCCGCCCCGCCGCTCGCGATCGCAGGAGGGCCCACGGCAGCTCCCTAGCCCATGAGCCTCCCGTCCGCTAGATCCGGCGACGGACGGCGCGAGCTGTCGCCTTGGCGGCTGCCGAGACCGAAGAGAAGGCGGGTCAAGCCTCGGCAGCTCCCACGCATCCACCGAACGCCTCCGAGGAACGGCGAGAGAAATACTCATTCAAATGCGCGGGATTTGCGGTGGGGCGGCTGAGGATCTATCCCTCTGGACCGGCGGCGGCAGCAACGGAATCGATCCGGCGAGGGGATCGGAAGGATCGAGAAGCGGCGTTTGGTCTGCTCTCGGTGAGCGTGGCGGCCTCGGAGTTGACGTGATTTGTCTCGGCAGCTTCGAGGAATGGATGCCGTGCCAGGTGGTGACGGTGGTGGCGTGGGCACTGACGACTGGCGAGGTGACCACTCTCACGTGCACAACGAGTGGGGTGGCTCAGCCTACGACGATGAACGCGTGGCTGTTGTACGGAGAGTAGAGTGGCTCAGAGTTCGATCCGGATTCTCTGCGTTGATTGAGTCCGTAGACGTGTGTGACAATCAAAACAGCAAAACTCAGAAAATCTCTCTCTCTATTCTCTTGTGTATATTTATCTTTATTCTTTAAAAAGTACTTCTTCGGTTGTTTACTGTTGACTTTTAAATTTAATTTTGACTATTTTTCTTATTTAATTTTTTTAATAAATTTCATATATTTGATATAATTTGGTTTATCATTAGTTCAATCACAACTTAAAATTTTATACATTCGAGCAATTTTTTTAATAAGACGAACGGTCAAAGTCAATTGTAAAAGTCAACGACGTTAATTTAAAAACAGAGAAAGTATAGTTTTTCTTCTATGTATGTCTGGTAAAATGTTATCAATAAAAATAAATTAGATTATATGCATACGAAAAAATACACTTAAAATTGTATTTTTTAAAAAAATATATAATAAATAAAATCTCTCCGTAAACACTTTTACATATCTAACCCAATAAACGACCCTTACAAATTTGAGAGAGTTATTGAGAAATCTAAACCTATAGATGGGTCGCCCACCCATGACGTACTCTCCCGCGCGAGTCTCTTACACCCACCTCCGTTCGATCCACTTCGTTAATTCGGATGGATTTCATTGCGCTCGAGTCAGAAATCCTGCGCCTCCACCACCACGCCTCAGGCTATTCGACTGACACCCTACGCGAGCCCCGCTGGTGTCATTATCCGCTCGAGCCGACCCCACCTCCTCCACATTTCCTCTCTCGGTTCTTTGCCCCGTCACCCTGCCTATCATCGCCTGTGTCGTCGCCGCTACCCTCGCTGATGAGTGGGACTAGAGTGGCGCGTGGAAGTGTGGGCCCAAAGCAGTGCGGCGACCGGAGCCGCTTCCCTCCCTCTCCTCGGCTGGGTCATTCCCGCTTCGTTCCTCTCTCTTTGCTGGGATCCGACGCTAGCCACGACCTCATGCACTTAGGTCGGATTTGCCTGGGTGTGAAGTGGCCCACCTTGCACCTCCCTCTCTCTCTCTTCTCCCTTCCTAATTTTGCTTCCTCTTCTGTAAGATCTACTCATTTTCTTCCCTCCTTTTCATTTCTGCTCCTTTTTTTTGTTGGTTTGCAGGTTGTTGTGGTTGGGGTGATCTTACCTTGCGCCATTGATGTTTGTTGCTGTATAGGGTTCTATGACATTGTTTTGGCTCCATTGTCTATAAACTGCTGCAGGTAAGACAATTTGTGCATATTGGAGGCTTAGCATAGCTCAATGTGCCACGACCATCAGTGCAAACAGTCTATATAACTATTTAGGCATCATCCAATATTTTCCTTCATCTTGGAAAGACTGAAAACACTAAAAACCTGCGAGAAAAACATTTTGCCTTCAGTTCTCAGACAAGCCCATTCAAGCTGTTGTATGTTCCGTGTAATGCCACATTTTTGTTAGCAGAAGACAACTCGCTGATTGCTACTCGGTAATAAGGTTCACCTATTGAGTAACACTTCGAAAATTCCTATGATCGTTTGGTTTTTTGATGTTTTTTTGTGCATCTTTCAACAGAGGCATAGTTATTTCTTTCACATTGAAACACCTTTGCTGCATGTACCAAGTGAATATTGAAAATCTTACAGTACTCTAGATTAAATTCGTTACCAATAGACTTATTTGCTAAACATGATTTGATGAAATTAAACTCGGTAAAAGTATTGTGCTAAGTTTTCAGGATTTTCTGTCCAAGAGTTCAAACCTAGAATGCTGATGGAATGTTTAACCTCAGATTTTCGAAGTGTCCTGAAAGCTTTTTCTCTTTGGTTGACTCAGGTCTAGATGTTTTTGTGCAGAACATTGAGATAGCGAGAAGTCTACAAAGGATTGCAAGAATTCTTTGAGCATGGTAATATACTTAACTAATTTGTATGCCATTAGGCTTGTGATTATTCATGATACTGGTACATGTTTATATGGTAAACAACATTTCTTGGTTCACATACTCTTTAGCCTAGACTTTATCATTTAGTCTGGAATTCTAGATTGTGATGTCTATGGTTCCAAAAAAAAATATATGTCAGTACACATACTCAGTATAATTTTTTTTTCAAATTTACATATCGATGCCTACAGCACCACCACAAAATGTGCATTGAGTGATGCAAAGTTTGACTCTGTCCTTGCACGAAGTGAGGTTTTCTGGTTTCCTAAGAAAGTAACTGCACCTCCATTCTGGAAGTCCCAATTCAAATGCAGATACAATATTTTTATTTGATTCAATAGGAGTATCATAGTGATTTTGCATGTCCTATTTTTGTAAGAATGATCTGCGGAGTGCTGGTAGGAACTTGCCTATAAAATACAAATAGACTCGGCACAATTTCATTCCAGGATGCAGGCACATCCATCAATTCAAAAACTTAACTATGTGTCATGAAACTTTTGGTAGATCTATATTGGATATTGAAATTTATTCTGAGGTCTGAGCAAATGTGAATCTAAACCTCATCTAGTTCCATCAACCTTAGTAATATCAGTACAGAAGGTCAAATGTCAAAGGCTGATGCTCTTGAATCCATAACCACTGTGGCCATGTATCATTATACCCAATTGAGAACAAAAGAAATATGTAGAAATATTTCTCTAATTAATACATGTTACATAAGCTTAGATTAAAAATATATTCTTACAATCATTTAGATGAGTCTCTACAGTATTGTTGCTTTCAGGTGTTGGTTAAATTTTACTCTTTCTTCACTTGACTTCCTTTCGCTAGCCATCTATTTCATTAGTTTTTCTGGCATGCTTCATTTTGTTTGGTGCTTCTAGAATTGATAGAAATCAATCTTGATAGTAATTTTGAAGTCATTATTCATAGAAATCTTTGAGATTAATGCATTCTTCTGATGTCTAGCTAACCTTTGTAACTAATGGTTGGGGTGATGAAGACTTGAATCATTGCCTCCGACATTGAATCTTCTGTCCTCTGAATTTTACAGATATGATCAGTGCTTGGCATTTCCTTTGTGCCATGAAACTTTTGGTAGATCTATATTCTGTACCCACAGCGCAAAAAAAATGTTTTACGATGGTAGAAACATGACCTGTTTTGTTGTTGGTTGCACCATGGTTAGAGTAAACTTTTCAACGTGCGCTACGCAATTCCTATGCAAATGGCTACTCATACTGACCTCCGGAATACCAACAGGAACTGCATATAGTAGAATATATAAGTTTTGCTTTGATAATCCTTGTGTGGCATTAATGTATTGTTGCACCGGTTCTCTTGCATACAGAACTAAATATACAGTGAAGTAATTAAGCCCACCAAGCTATCTGCACATTCTCGCTTTGTTCCATTTACTACTCTTTCGTTTTCCAGCTTAACATTCTCCTCCATCTCTTTTTTTCATACACAACATAAGGTCTACATGCACTACTGATTAGCATCCTTGCTTTCTACACAGACCCAAGATTTGAATATTTAACAAATTCAATAACACAGTTTTGACAGAGGAAAAGGTGCACACATGTGTTCAAACTCTGTTTTCAGTAGATATGTTAATTTTTAGCATTCCTTTTATATTATATGAGTACACATCTATACTATTTCACTCTCCATTTACCTATAAAAGTTTTCTACACCCTACTGAATCAGAAGAGATTAATACACAGGTTAATAAAACATTTCTGCCACTGCTAATTTGAATATTGAACACCTATGACTGGTTCGATTATCTGTAACAGGTATCTTCCTTAACTAATTATTATAATCAATACTATCTTGCTGCGCCTAAAATATAACAGTTTTGAAATACAGCACAGTCAAGCATACTTTTCCTCTTCATCTACTTCACTTACATAAACACCATGTTGTAGATTCAATAGATTCCTTGATGCTATAAATTACTCTGCTACTGTTTGTATATAAAAGAAATAAAAAACAAAGAAAATTGTCTTAGTCTGCTCCAAATATTTGTCATCAGTGTTCTTCAGAGATTTACCTTTGATTTTTGCAACACTTCCTCCTGTACAATACCAGAAAATGTTCTCCTACTCACATATTACGCTCCAAAGTAGGCATCTTGGTAGTATGTTATTTCCTATATAACACCAGATGCGTCTATCATTCAAATCATTATAATATTATATCCACACTTTATAAATTTACTACGTTATAAATTTAGAATATCCACACATGCTACTACACACTATACTACTCATTCCCATATAGAAAAAAAAAGGTACCTAACGTCGGATAACTCTCATTGGTTTTCCTCTCATTTTAACTTCTGTTACCCACAATGGTCACCGCTGTGCAGTAAAAAAATGTATTACTACTCACATATATTTTTGTTGCTTATTTATACAGATGGACAATCCATTCCTTTCAAGTTGCACCATTCTTAACATTGTCCAAAATCATTTCTCCTTGGGATCTGCAACATATATCTATGAAACCAACACCTATAATAACACAAGGTGTCAAATTTTGTTTTTACTCAACAACGGACCCATATAACCTTGACACTGATGATATGAAATATATCCAGACCTGCTGGTTTCAATGTCACATGAAAGCAAAGCAACATGCTGCTACCTGAGCCCTTACCCACCTGCAATCATAGATCAATTTTAGTGTTCATGACTACAACTACCTCATGATGCAAAACCTAATCCAGTACACAATAAACAACTATCAGCTCGGTGCTGTCATACTAACAAGTGACACGCTGCTATTCACATGGACCACTATGACCAGCAAAATGAACCATGTATCCTACTGCTACAAATCACATGTCTTATAATCGCTGTATCTTTAACACAGTCGATGAAGATGCCATAAATTCTCTGCTTCAGAAAGTCACAGATATATTTGACAGATTATTACAACTGCACAACAGAAGCATGGTGGTAATCCGTGAAGCACAAATACCGATTGATCCAATGCTTCAAGAATTTCATTCTGCTAATCAGAGCATAACATGTACACTTTTTACTTCCGCACTCGGCATGATCGTTTTGTCATGTATCTTCCTACACCGCTTCATTACCCTAACACTAACATAAAGACATGGTGCTCCTATTTATTGCTGCAGACAAACTACCAAATGTTATTATTACAGTGCCTGCGAAAAAAATGCTGGAAGAGATTTTATTAAAGCTTGATGCACCTTTATGACATATAGTTTCACTACCAGCTTGATGGAAGATAGTTGCCCAGTGTACATACTTACATATCGATCAACTACCAATCTGATGCAGAGCCTGACACCGCATATGGTCTCCCATTTTCCAGCTATGAACAAGCTACTGAAAGTGCCGCTTTTAGCGCCCTCGAGCATATTAACACCATGACCATATACAACTTTTTTACTACAATTATAACACAAAGGAAGCAATGGTTGACAAAAACAAAGCTACTATTACCAATACAGAAGTTGACAGCAGCGGTGATTGAGATATACAACCCATATAGAGAAACATTAAAGGTACCTAATGCTGCTTCAGATAACTCTCATATATTTCTACTACTTATTTATACAGATGGACAATCCATTCCTTTCAAGCTGCAACATTTCTTAACGCTGTCCTAAACCATTTCTCCTTGGGATCTGCAACCTACATCTGTAAAACCAAGACCTATAATAGCAAAAGGTGTCAAATTTGTTTTTACTCAACAGCGGATCCAAATAACCTTGACGCTAATGGTATGCAATATATCTGAAGCTTCTGATTCTCATGTTCCATGAATGCAAAGGAAAATGCTGCTACTCGGGTCCTTACCTACCTGCAATCAGAGATCAATTTTAGTGTTCATGACTACATCTACCTCATGATGCAAAACTTGATCCAGTACACAATAAACAGCTATCAGCTTAGTGCCATCATACTACAAGAACAATTGACGCTCTACTACTGATGTGTACGTGGTTTTTGATTTTGTCAGGTCGTGTTAACTCTCGATTTGGTAAAGATACAACAAATAATCGATCAGTCTCAAATTAACATGATTCAAACACTATAATCGCAGCACCACTTCTCCTATGGTTATCAATTGTGCAACACTCGGTTGACCTTGTCAAAAAGGCTAATTTTTGCAAGCGAATTGAAGAGTACAAGCAAAAATAAGGAATAATGCAACACAGATGTGACATTTGAATTGAATTGAAAAGGTTGGAATCTCACAAATTGTCTAACGGTGAAACTATTTGAGAACAGATTAATCTAAGCAAAACCTAAGTCTAATGATGGTAGCTACTATTTATATAGAGGTTAAGGCATCTTTAGGGGGACAAACCGTAATACTAATGAGCCTAGTAAAGATACATGACGCAAGGTCACAACACCAAAGCAGTTTTTAGACGTCATCTTTCTTTAACGATTCCGAATGACTCTGGTTGAATTTGGAGATGAGATTGGTATTATTGTAAAGGTTATCTACTTTCCATTCATATCTAGAACATCTAAAATAGATCTCATATGCGACTTGAGCATCCATTTTAATGTGGACTACTCATTAAATTTAGGAGCAACTTGACTTCGAGTTAGATTGAATCTTCTTTAAATTTGAACATGCTTTGCTAGTTTTGAAGATCTCCAAATCTTTCATCATGCTTCCTTTAACACACTTTAATATTTTTAATTATGATAAAATCATTAAGTAGCAATCTATTCTTAAAGAAAAAGAATGAGCTCACCTTTAAGTTCAATTGGCATGCATAAACTCTTATGATTAGACCATCTATAGTAGGTGGAGAAGTGTTGTGTGTATCCAATGAAGTTGGATATCCTCATTAGCTACTCACATGGACCACTATGACTAGCACAATGAACCATGTATCCTACAACTGCAAATCACACGTCTTCTTATATAACAATTGTCTCTTAAACACAGTCGATGAAGATGACATAAAGTCCCTGTCTCAAAAAGTTTTTTTTCTCAAACACGCAGGAGAGCTGCGTATCATTATATTAAAAAGAAGAAAGAGGTGAAAGAAACCCAGGATTACAAAACAAACACACCCGCACGCACAGCACACACTGAAACAACAAAAACCCGACCAAACTCAGTCCTGAACCTGTTGGGCCTGAAGGAAAGAGATTCCTTTTGCACCCGCTAGTACCAAAGCACGGCTTCCTCCTTAGCTAAATGAAGAGCATCTTCGAGGCAGGGAGCAGCTCCATCAAATAAGCAACAATTACAGTGCTTCCAAAGAGACTAAGCACTGAGGATGACCAGCGAGTTCAACCCTTTTCACACCTGTCCCTGCACCTGAAAACAGCTACGTCTCCACGAAGCATCAAAAGAGGCTTCATCTGGTTGTGGGAAGAGGGCTTGCAGCCCAACAAGATGCAAGATGCAAAACCATAATTGTCTGGAGAACACACATGTGACTAGCAAATGATTGATCGTCTCCAATTCTTAGTCACACAGCACACAAAATTCAGGATGATCAAGCCCCTGCTTCGCACGCCGTTCTGCAGTTCAGCACCAGTCGTGCTCAGCCAGCCAGACAAAAAACTTGCATTTCCCCCGGCGCCCAGGTGTGCCAGACACAATCAGCCGGCTCAAAGGAGACCGAGCCTTGGAAGAGAGCTTCATAGGCTGATTTTGCTGAGTACAGACCTGAAGATGAAAGCCTCCAAATGTGAGAGTCCTCCGTGTCAGGTTGCAGTTCCATGTGAGAAAGCAAAACCCTTTGATCAAGAAACTCTCTCAGGGCTATAACCGAGAGGGTACCCTGCATGTCTTTAAGCCAGAGATGGTTTGTCACGGCTTCTTTGACTATTCTCTTGTTCAGTCTTTTTTTATGAACCAAAGCAGCCAGGATGGGCACGAGAACCATAACACTTTTACCCTGCAACCAATTATCCCTCCAGAAAAGAGTGTTTGAACCATCTCCAACAACTGAGCAGACCGCCAAAGAGAAGAGAGCATGAACCTGCTTGTGAATGTCCTGCAAAGGGAAGAAGGTCCACGGCCTGCTGGGCTCAGATTTTTGTAGCCAAAGCCACCTAGCTCTCAGGGCGCAATTAAGAGCTTGATATCCGAAATCCCCAAACCACTAAGGGACTTAGGCCGCGTAACCTTCGACCAGCGAGAAGGCAATGACCACTCTTGGCCTCCTTTCTTCCTGGCCACAAAAAAACTCCTCCTTATCTTGTCAATAGCCTTAACAGCCCAAGGAGGAAAATCAATAGCGGTGGCAAGGTAGATGAACTTAGCAGTGAGCACAAACATATATGATAGACTATTACTGTTGCACAACAAAAACATGGAGGTAATCTATGAAGCATGAATACCTATTGATCCACTGATTCAAAAATGCATTCTGCTATTCAGAGCACAACAGGTACACTTTTTACTTCTGCAGTCGGCATAATCATTTTACTATGTATCTTTCTATAGCGCTTCATCACCATGACAGTAACCTAAAGACATTGTGCTCCTATATATTGTTGCAGATGAACTACCACATGTTATTATGACAGTGCCTGCGAAGAAAATGCTAGAAGAGATGTTAGCGCCCTGGAGCACATTGACACCCATGACCGTATGCAGTTTTTTGACTACAACTATAAGGCAAAGGAAGCCATGGTTGACAAAAACTGAGCTACAATTACCAAGACAGAAGTTGATAGCCGCGGTGATTGAGACACAACCCATATAGAAAAACATTAAAGGTACCTAATGCTGCTTCAGATAACTCTCATTGGTTTTCCTCGCACTTTAACTTCTGTTACTCACAATGGTCACCGCTGTGCAGTAAAAATAATGTATTACTACTCGCATTTTTCTGCTACCTTTTTATACAGATGGACAGTCCATTCCTTTCAAGATGCATCATTCTTAATGCTATTCTAAACCATTTCTCCTTGGGATGTGCAACATACATCTGTGAAACTAACGCCTATAATAACACAAGGTGTCAAATTCATTTGTGCTTAACAACAGACCCATATAACCCTGACACTACTGATATGCAATATATGTGGAGATGCTGGTTTCCATGTCCCATGAAAGAAAAGGAACATGGTGCTACCCGTGCCCTTGCCTACCTGCAATCAGATATCAATTTCAGTATTCATGACTACAGCCACTTCATGATGCAAAATCTGATCCAGTACACAATAAAAACCTATCAGCTCAGTGCCATCATACTACAAGAACAATTGACACTCTACTACTCACATGGACCACTATGACCGGCAAAATGAACTATGTATCCTACTGTTGCAAATCACATGTCTTCTTATATAATCACTGTCTCTTTAAAACAATCGATGAAGATGCCATAAAATCTCTGCTTCAAGAAGTCATAGACATGTCTGATAGACTATTACAGATGTACAACAAAAACATGGAGGTAATCCATGAAGCATGAATACCTATTGATCCACTGCTTCAAGAATTTCATTCTGCTAATCAGAGCACAATAGGTACACTTTTTACTTTTGCCCTCAACATGATCATTTTATTATATATCTTCCTATACGGTTTCATCACCCTGACAGTAACCTAAAGACATTGTGCTCCTATTTATTGCTGCAGATGAACTACCACATGTTATTGTAATAGTGCATGCGAAGAGAATGCTGGAAGAGATGTTATTGCACCTTGATGCACCTTTACTGACATATAGTTTCACTACACAACTTGATAGAAGATAGTTGCTCAGTGTACATACTACGCATCGATCAACTACCCATCTGATGCCGAGCTTGACACCGTGTATGGTCTCCCATTTCCCATCTATGAACAAGCTACTAAAAGTGCCACTTTTAGCAGCCTCGAGCACATTGACACCCATGACCATGTACAGATTTTTTTACTACAAATATGAGGCAAAGAAAGCCATGGTTGACAAAAATAGAGCTACTATTATCAATATAGAAGTTGACAGCAGCGGTGATTGAGATATACAACATGCTTTACCATGAATTGCTGTGTGATTTGTGGAGTGTCACACAAAGAACAGAAAAAATCATCGGTAACATCGCATCACTGTCCACCGCATAGCTCCCCACCACATCAGCCCTCTCTGTTATGCACTTCGTGGAAGGTATTCACATCCAATTTTCAAAGTTCATACTGCTGCCATAGAAGTTTTTAGTACGAACCCATAAGCAACATGACTATGAATAAGTACTGCATCTTACCATTTTCTTTTACTCAAGAGTCCAACAATAAATATGTTCCCATCCTCCCCCCCCCCCCCCCCCCATATACCAGACTCTATAGCTATATATACATTCCAACACCACTTCAAGCTGACCCTTATTAATCCATCAGTTATACATTTATGTCTTCAACTTGCACATACTACAATCTGGTACTTGGTTTACAGGTCTACGTGTCAAAGAAAAAGCGAACCTATCTAAAGATAGTACTCAAGTCTATTAACTACGATACAAAATTTCGATGTATTCCTACGTACAGTTAGATTCAACAGCGGGTGCACGACAACGCGCCCACTTCACTAGTTTGTAAATAAGAGCAAGTATTGTGTGAAATCTTACAATCAACAAATTATAGTGTGTTATTACCTACTCACTTCGTCTGATATTACATGTCATCTCGACCTAGCCTCTTTAAGTTTTTTCAATTCAATTTACTTGTCATCTTCGCTTACCAATTCATCTTTCTCTATCCCCAATACATTTATATATCTATTACTCTGCTTTCTTTCCATTGTCCCATGTCGTATCTCTATGACGGTAGATCCTAGACTTTCAACAGAACGAGAAGGAACCCATAGGTGCAGCTTGGGCCATGTTATTTCCTCTAATCCAAACCAATCAAAATTTTCTGTGCTAGACCAAGTGATGTTGCAATACTTTCATCTAGGTCATGGCATGGAATTCAACTTATATTTTGACATCACTGTTAGAGTATCATTCGTTCAAACGATTTCAATGGAAGGTAGGAAAATCTAGCACCACCCATGAGAACACAAGCACCGTCACCTCAACCCACCCTGCGTCATGGTGCACACCATCCTCCGTCGACAGAAAAAAAGTGCGTCATCAAGGAGTTGTAGATCTTTGATGCGCGATTGAGCAGAGGACAGGTGGAGATGACTCTGGTGTTGCCCAAGTCTCCCGCATTGGCCACCAATAGAGCACTGCTAGGAGGGTGCAGCCCATTGCTGTTGCTAGTAGATTTGTAACTAAGATCCATCGCATTGTCGCTTAGACTCCAAATCACCAGAGCCAGCATTCCCGTCATGCCTAGATTTGAGGTTGTGACTTCCTTTCGCCCACCATGTGGAGGCTTCCACAGGGGATTCATCAAAGCAAAGCCGGCTAATCATATCACAAAGGAGTCAGATTCAATTATGTAATAGAGAAATCGAGAGATAATATGGAATTGTAGCACCAGGAAAGCTACCTTTCAGCAGCATGCAGCTTTGCCCATAAAAAAACAAACAAGGCATTCTACTACCACGTTTAAAGGGCCCCCTTATTTTGACTCAAGAAATCTAATATAAAACAGACAAAAGGCACTGCTAGCCTTATTGTCAGGGGTGAAGCCAAAGCTTGCCGTTCGGGTCAGGTGACACATATGGCTTTGCCGTAGAACCTATGTATTTGCTATATATTTTGCAGCTTTGAACCCAGTCAAAACATATGAACACTGCAGCAGGTGACCTATCGACCTGGACCAAAGTGGCATTCGATCCTGGCTTTGCCCTTGCCTATTGTATACATACCCATCTTCCACGCCTCCCATGGCACAAGTTGGGCTAAGGTTCACACGCAGGATTAGAGAAGAGAGGATATTGGTGCTTATGAAGGGTAGAGATGGTAATTCAGCTTTTAAATTGCATTGGACTTGAGAACAGCATGTATTTTGGCAAAA
The DNA here is from genome assembly GCA_001602315.1 of Zoysia pacifica. Lineage (NCBI taxonomy): Eukaryota > Viridiplantae > Streptophyta > Magnoliopsida > Poales > Poaceae > Zoysia > Zoysia pacifica. The sequence goes on from BCLH01000693.1 coordinate 24,113, forward strand.
ACAAAACTGCTATAACATCATTTATTATTACAAGGAGGGCATAACCAACCAAGGCTAGTTTTAATGGAGAGTTTCTTTTTTTATTTGTTTCTAAGAGTGCCATTTACTAGAAATATTTTGAAACTACAAATAAAACAGTACATATATATAATGCATAGTTTAGCTTGAGGTTCCATAAGAATTAAATTTATGTTGTTTCATTGGTTATATATAGGATAAAATGAAAATCTCACTCCTCTAATTCTAATTTATGGGATTTAAAAACATGTAAAAACCGTGCACACCAAGTTTCATCTACTCCATATAATTTTTAATTTGCTCTTGTCATAGACTTTTAAGGTCATCTTTGGTCATTCATCTTATTTAAAAGATTAGTTCAAATGTGCAAAATTGTAAGTCATGTTTTAGTTGTCTTTAATGATACAATAAATTATTAAAAAAATTATGATATTTATCATTCTTCTTTAAATAATATGAATACAAAATGGTGATGTCGATTAAAAAATAAAGAGAGTGGTATCAATTTTATTTTGTAACTTTTAGACCCATTCATCCTATTAAAAATCAATTCAAATGTATAAGTTACATTTTAAATATTTTAATAATAAAATAAATTATAATAAAATTTATAATATTTTTTAATAAGATGAACCATCAAATATGATGCTAAAAGTTGTAGGTGACAACAATTAAAAAATGGAGGGTGTAATATTTAGTTTTGTTACGTAACTTTTGACTTAGTGGAAACTGTTGAATGAATTTGAGTTGGGCCGACACACTATCTAAACTCGCTGGATCATATCAGTTTGTGACCCCAACTATAGAAAACATTGTCACCGGTTTGGTGGTCTGGGCTGGGTTTCTAGTTTCTAAGCCTACGGGTTGCCATGTGCCCCGCGCGCCGTCCGTTGCCGCGTCTCGACGCCCCGACGCGACCTGTTTTTTTTTTTTTTCTAGGGGAGGAAATTAGTCGGTTGGCCCGGGAGGGCGCCCCCGCACAACGGACCCTGTTTGTTTTTTAACCGCGGGTTGCCAGCGGGTTGGATACGCTGATGGGTTGGGTGTTTCTAACAGGTTAGAGATGGTGCGTGGCATTTCTTCGGCCGTTCAACGGAATCTGGCGCGACAGCCGCGTGTGATGGCCTGATACGGCCACCGCCAGGCTGAGAGAGAACGCACGAGGCCTTGACCGGTTGACCCGACTTCTCCCGTTCACAACACTCCGTTCCTGGTCCGACCGCCAAACAGAACGAGTTGACGCAGTCAACCAAGACGGTTTCCCCTTAACGTAGCACGAACTAGCATATGCACGCACAGCCGCACAGGACGTACGTGCTGTATATACAACATTCGCTGGATGATTTGCCAAATCAATTGTTAAACGCAAACTCGACACACCAAACGGAGGTGTTTGGTTTGTGTAATTGTAACGTAATCCAATTACAAGGGTATTCGATTACGTTAGTTTCTGTTTGTTTGACCTCCTTTGTAATCGCATACCGCTGTAATCAGATACACCTGTATACAAAATTGATACACTCTGGCACCACCGCAATCACATTGATTGATCCCTGACGTTAGAAAGAATGCCTAGCTCTTCAACATCGGACGAGGCGGCACCGCGCGCATGTCCTCGAACGTCCAACCGTCGCGCCGTACAGGAAGAAGTCACGACGCAGCATCCTCGGCGCCGGCGAAGACGGCCTCCACAGCAGCTGCTGAATCTGTAGGAGAGACGGCGGCAATGGCGGCTGCGGCGGAGGAAATCACGGTGAAGGAGCCGCTGGGTGGCTCCGCCTCGAGCACTCGACGAGCGCATCTACGTCAAGCTTGCTCGGCAAGACGACCTCCACAGCAGCTGCTCAATGACGGTCGAGCCACCGGCGCTCCTCTTCACCGCCTCCTCTATGGGCGGCGGATTAACGTAGGCGCGCACCTTGGCGGCAGCCACGCCGGGGTCAGGCGGCCGAGGTGTGAGCGAGGCGCGAGCAAGGCACGTGGGCGGATGGCGAGCCTGCGGGGGTGGCGTTGACGGTGCTGGGCGGAACAAGGGACGACCGAGCCCGGGTGGGCGGTGACGGCCGGATGATGCCCGATGGATGACTGGGCACGACGGTGGCGAGTGGGCCTTTCATTACGTTACAAATGTGGAACCAAACAAAATTCGGATTAACTCATTCCCTCTGTAATCTCAGTGTAATCTAAATACCACTGCGATCGTGTTACAAATTTTGAATCAAACACCACCAACGTTCTTACTCTACACGCAGGCACTCCATTTCTTGTTAGAAATAACGTAACTGGATCATCTACCAAATTAACAAAATTAATTTGGCACGGAACCTGAACAAAATGAAGCAACCCAAACGATGTATAGTACACTGATTTGGGCAAATGAACCGTTCCCAGCTGAGCACTGCTGCTCCAGTTGCAACTTGAATAAGCGGCTCCCTCCAGCCGCTTCGCCGCAGGAGACTTGTGCACAACCGGGCCATGCATGGCAGCTTGCACATTTTCCTATCCTATCCAAGGTTTAAAAAAACCGTTAGTGTCGGTTTTTGAAAGCACAAAAAATCAGTCAGTTAAAATCGAGCGGTTTACCGATTTTGCTACGTAACGGTTTTCGAGCGAAAACCGATCGGCTTATTAAACCGAACCGCAGCGGTAAGGTTGAAAATCACGGTTTTTTAAACCCTGATCCTACTGTGTAGGTTAGCAAATTTTGGACAAAGTTTAAAAAACTGCTACAGTGCTGATTTTTAAAACCACAAAAAACCGATCGACTAGCCGTTAAAACCAAACGGTTTACCTTTTTGCTATAATGTTAGTAATGATTTTCGAACGAAAACCGATCGAAAATTGCAGTTTACCACGGTTTTTTAAAGCTAGGAGGGCTGCAACTTGATAAAGCTCCTCTTCCACGTCTGCTTTCCACAGAAAGTTCTCAAGATCTTCCACGTCGACCGTGATTTTCTCTCCAATTGACTGACATTATTTCTGCCTCATAAGATCCAACTCAGACAATTCCAAAGCGTACGGCTGCCGTCGGACGCGTACGGCACCTTCACATGCATGGAAGAGAAACCACTATAGTTTAAAATAGAGTAAGCCACTTGCATACGTACACCAACAGCCGAAGGGCATATTGGCTAATGTGTTCTCTCTCCAATCTCCACACCTTTTACAAGCATGTTAAGTACTCTTTGTTCCGTGTTTCTTTCTTCATGTGGATAATAATGGAGACGTGATCAATTTGAATGCTGCAAAATGTTGTTAGAACAGTCATTTCTCTTGCACGTGGAGCTAAGAACGAGACTAAAAACGGCCGGGAGTGGCTTACATGCACCGTGAAATTTCTCAGAAATGAGAAGAAAAAGACTGGCCGGTTTCGCATCGTCATCGATTGGTCTTCAGTCTTTGCACCATTCTGCTCAAGGGCGCGAGCCCTGAACTACAACCATGAAACATTGTTTTGGTATTCAATGAAGAACTAGTAACAGCAATGACTTTAGTTTCGAGTAGTAAGCAGGTGTTCTCTTTTTCTTTTGGGAAGCTACCGATCGAGCACGGGCACCGATCGCAAGCCGGCAGCAGTACGGCGGCATTCCTTTGTTAAACAACACGCCCCAATAATCCTAGGAGTAATACTTTGTAAATCCTTGTCCATAAAAGACGTACTCCACAAATATTACTCTGTTACTCTATTTCGTCCAATTCTAATTGTCATTCTAGACTAATTAAAGTTTCAAATTACTTATCAATCTCTTTCTCACAATACACATTTCTACATTTTAATACATCTCTATCACTATCACTCTCCTCATTTTCTATGCACCTATTTTTTTTACCACTTGTTAATCTCTGTACACCTTGCGAGAATGACAAATAAACTGCGAGAACAACTATAGTAAATTGAGACGCAAAGAGGGAGTACATCTTCCTTGTATGGGTGGGTGCAAAATTAACTGCCAGAAACAAGCAGCGGAGTGGCCATTGTTGGCCAGGCCTAATTCCGGGACCAGTCTTTTTCGCACTAGGACTTTGCAACAATTAATTAAATTGCGCTGTTATTTTCCATCCTAAAGTTCACTTTTTTTCTAATGCGCATTTCTCTCTTCTTACAACATCTATATGTCTTTCACTTTCTTTCTCGTTTTCTATGCGCCTACATTTTTTTACCTCTTCTTAATGCCTACACATATTGCGAGATTTCCATGTAAACTGAGAGAGAGAGAGGGAGTACATGTTCCTTTTGTATTGGTGGGTGCAAAACTTACTGCAAGAAACAAGCATCATAGCGACCATAGTTGGCCAAGCCTAAATCCGGGACCAGTCATTTGCAAAACAGAAGCTTTTTTCTATCTGCGCATCTTTTTCGCACTAGGACTTTGCGGCAGTTAATTAATTTGCAGAGTTATTTTCCATCCTAACGTTCACTTTTTATCTGTTCCTTTAATTTCCAACTTGATGTTGAAGAGATCGGCATTTTCCCATCAGTCTGTATATTGAGAAAACAAATGTTTATGTCACCACTAAAATGTGTATATGAACAAAAAGAAAGGAAAAAAAAAAACAATTAGATTCATTCAAGAAAGTCATTCCCTTCTGTTATAAAGAGTAGCGCATATTCATGTTCATCACCACAATACACAAATTTGACATCACGAATATAAATAATTGAGTGTGGCTGCGGACCTTCATCTGAAACTCTGTTTATCTCTTCGTCCTTCCCGTGGATCGAAATTGCTTTCCAAGAGCAAAATATAGCGACGGAGTGCGACTTCCGACCCTCATTAGATCCGCGCTTTACACTTCCGAGTACGATCGCCCAGGATCTTGTGGTTAGTGGGTCCAGATTAATAAAATCGTCGCCGTCCTGCATGAATGCTCCATGGTTGCTCCCAAACAACACTCCATTATTATTATTATTAGCCGTACGCGAGAAAATAGCAAAGGCCGTCAGATTAGATCAATGCTCCGCCTGTAACAGCGGCCATAAAGCTAGCTGTTACAGAAATCCTCGAGATGCAGGTGGGGCGGGTTCTCGACAGCCACAACCCGCTTGCATTGGCCGCCAAGGTTCGCTAATTAATCGCAGCAGCCGCTAACCCACCACTAATTTTTCGGCGGTTTTAGTGGCTGAGCCCACCAAGCCCACATATGCCTGCAAATTTCTATAAGCTGCTACTAGGTAGGTGCGACACACAGACACAATTCATGTGTACTGTACTGTGATCAAGCATCCACTGATATGCAGTATGATCATAACTAGTAAATAATCTGTCCTTCAGTGAAGATGGTTCCTTAATCCATATCTAAGTTGGTATACCATAAAGAAGGATTGAAAACACCACTAAAGTTGATCTGCACATTGCTGCTGATTTTACGCCATGAAGTGTTATCATTTTGCTTTTCCTGGACGATTCAATTCAATAAACGAAGTAAACCAACCATGAAACAGATTTCCTAATATTGGGATTGAGGATTTTTTTTTTTTTATAATCTTGATTCCGTCTGCTCTCCGTTCGGCAAGTAGGTGAAAACAAGTTTGTGTACGAGTACTATCTGACTAGATGTGCGTTGTTTTGGGTGTATGTGGGCTCTAGAAATTACCCCGCGGGATTAGTGGGGTGGTCCAGTTTAACTCGCGATTATGAAAGTGGGTTTTGTGGGTAATATTTGCGGGATGGGTTCGCGGGTTCTGATAAATACCCACCTCACTTGCAACTTGAAAAATTCCGTTGAGTTAATTTGTGTTCACACAACAGTTTAGGACGTTTGTTGAGATTTTTGTCCTTTGTAATATACTTCCATCTAAAAATAGTAGCATCACGAACCTCTGCTCCCAGTGCTGCGCACTCCGCCTCTGCAGCCTTCTCATTTTGTGAAACCCCGTTTTGAACTTCGACGCCCTAAGAGTTCTGTAGAATCAGGATTCAGGACGAAAGGAATCACGGGCAGATAACTCAAAGTCACAGCATGAAACTGCTCGGAAATAATGGTTGTGGCGGAAAAGGTCGGATGGTTTGCATTATCGCGTTACGTTCTTTCCTTCGTCTTCCGGTCTTCGCATGCCTCTGCGTCAACGTACCGCATGCACGCAGGGTCTCTGAGTCCGAACTACGACCGGAAAGTTTATTGGAATTGGAATACGCTCAGGCATGGCTTAGTTAGCTACCGGGAATTTCTTGTTATCAGGAAATAACGTCACTGGACCGTCCGCCAAATTAACCAATCGTGGCACGGAACCTGAACGAACTAAAGCGACCCAAACAGTGTACGGAGCAGTACACTGATTTGGGCAAACTGAGACTAGTATTGAACCGTTCCTAAATGATCACCGCAACACTGCTAGCTGCGCCAGTAGTACCAGTTGCGCTTGCAACTTGAGCGGCTCCCTGAGCAGCTTCGCCGTAGGAAGGAACCTTCGGCACAGCCGGGGCCGTGCATGGCAGCTTGGCAGCTTACACATTTTCCTATCCTGCCGCGTACTAGCAGATCTTGTAGGGCCGCCACTTGAAAAATCTCCTCTTCTAGCTGGTCAACTACTTCAACCAGTACCGCGTTGCACAAAAAGTTCTCAACATCTTCTACGACCCATGCACGTTGACCGCGATTTCCTCCTATTGACTGATATTATTTCTGCACCAAGCTCCACCTCTCAGATTACCCCGAAGCGTACGGCTGCCGTCAGACACGATGGCACCTTCACATGAATGGCCGGCATGGAAGAGAAACCAGTAGTCTAAAATAAGCAACTTGCATTGTTACGCCACCGGCCGAAAGACATTGGGGAAACTACTGATGGAGCACGGGCACCGATCGCAAACCGGCAGCAGTACGGCGGCGTTCGTTTGTTAAACAACAGTTACCAATCATCCTAATCTACTTTCAAAATCCTTGTTCACAAAAGACAGTCCTACATGAGATTCTGACGTCAGCAACTTTATAGTTCTAACTTACAAATTATTCTAGCCTTCTCAAAATTTTCAAATTACTTGTCATTCTCTTTTGGGTTAATTCCTTATTAACCATAAAAAAAACTTTTGGTTTCTTATTAGCTACTCAAAATTTTGAATTTTCTTATCAACTTTTAATATTAACTTTCTTTCCTTATTTGTCACTTTTGTACATTTAGAGGCTTGAAAAAGATTTGTCTGCCCCTCAATAATTTTTTACTAAAGTTTTCTCTTACCCATTTGAATGTTATAGGTTCACATTATGGCCCACAAGCTTAAAAGAAAATAAAATAGTTTAGATTAAATTTTAAAATTTGAAATTGATTTTGAATTGTAAGTAAAAATTTTTCCTTGTGAAATTTTAGATGCTCCTAAACCAAACAACATTCACAAAAAATGAGTGATGATAAAATTTAGGAAAAATTGAAAGAAGGGCAGAAAGATCATTTTCAAGTTTCCAAATGTATAGGAGTGACGAATAAAGAAAAAAAAAGTTAACATTAGTGGTTGATAAGAAAATTCAAAATTTTGAGTGGCTAATAAAGAATTACAAATTTTTGAATAGCTAATAAGGAATTTACCTTTCTCTTTTTTCTAATACGCATTTCTCTCTTCTTATTACATCTACTATATGTCTATCACTTTTCTTCACATTTTCTATGCACATACGTTTTTCACCTCTTATTAATTTTTATACACATTATAAGAATGGCAAGCAAACTGAGACGGAAGGAGGGAGTATATGTTCCTTTATATGGGTGGGTGCAAAATTAACTGCAAGAAACAAGCAGCGGAGTCACCATAGTTGGCCAAGCCTAATTCCGGGACCAGTCATTTGCAAAACATAACCTTTTCTATCTAAATTTGTTGCCTAATCCGGGGTCAAGCCTAATTCCCACCTTATCCCATCAGTCTGTATATTACGAAAAAAAATGTTTATGTGACCACTAAAATGTGTAAATAAACAAAAAGAAAGAAAAAAGATTCAATGAGTTACATTCAACAAATTCATTCCCTTCAGTTATAAAGAGGAGCGGATTCACGTTCATCACCACCATATACAAATCTGACATATCACGTTCACAATGGGTGTGGCTGCCGACCTTCATCAGCTCTGTTATCTCTTCCGTCCGTCCCATGGATCCGAATTGCTTTCCCCAAGCGAAATATTGTGACTTCTGACCCTCTTCAGTTCAGCTTGAAGTTTTTCCGCTTTACATTTCCGAGCAGGGGTCAAAAAATGGATCGAAGTCGCTTGGTTTTCATGAAAATCGGTGAAATCCGTCCAGTACGGTTTCAACGAACAGTCTATTTTCGTTAAAAACTGAACATGTTGCAAAAATAGTGAACCGGCCAGTTTTACCGTAAAATCGGTGAAATTTAACCATTTTGAAATCTGCTACAGTGTTGGTTTTTTAAAACCCTGCTTCCGAGTACGATCGCCCAGGATCTTGATGGTTACTGGGTCCAAATTAATAGAATCGTCGCTGTCCTGCACGAATACTTCATGGTTGCTCCCAAACCACTCCATTATTAATAATTAAATTAAATTATTATTAGCCGTACGTGCGAAATTGCAAAGGCCGTCAGATTAGATCGATCCTACTGTAACTGCCGCCATAAGCTGCTAAATAAATTAGTCTTGTGACTTAATTTGTGCTAGTACAACACAACATTAGCTTTCTTAGGCTCTCTTTGGAACAAAAGATTTTTTCTTAATTCTTACGTTTTTCTATGAATTTGAACGGATTCTTATGATGCTGATGATGTCGTGCAGTGGTCTTGCTGCCTTAGCCGGCTTTTTGAAGGCTGGATCTGGCTAGAGTATCCGCCATTTTTCGGCAAAGTGGTCTGGTTTAGTTGGAGGCGCCCGATCTTTGTTCCTTTTGATTTGGCTATCTACTGAGGCTCTCTTCTTCAAAGTTGTGCGATGGAGGTTCAAAAGATCCATCGCTGCTTCTTTTAGGTTTCGACGTCGGTTCGGAGGATCATAACGACGCCTTTGTTGGTCGTGGCGACGTCGAAGCTTCATCCTCTACAGCGAAGCTTGTTCTTGTGCAGGACTTCGGTGTCTCATTATGAGTCTTGTGTGCGTCTACTAGTATCCACTGTTGTTTCGGGAGTCTATACTTGTGTTTATATTTTCTTACTTCATGAATACAGATATCGGTTTTGTCGACGCTCGACGTAAGGGTTAGGATCGATAGATATTTGGTTTGAGGACGTTTTGCTAGTACGAAGATTCATCAAGAGAGAGACACAAAGATTTAGACTGTTCGGGCCTCCGAAGGATAATAACCCTATGTCCAATATAGCGTGTATTATCTAAGGTGACGAATAGCCAATGAAATATCTTCTTAAGAGGGAATGGAAGGTGTCTTGGGCGAGTGAGAGCTACTTGGGTGAGTCTCTAGATGCTCCTAAGGGTCTCTCCAAGTGTCCCTTTTATAGTTCAAAGAATGTGGAGTTATAAGGTGGCTGTTTATGAGCCATCACGTTCATGAATACAGAGGATTACTAGTGCCATAACTTTAAGGGTTACTAGTGTGCATAAATCTGAGAGTAAACTGCCTTGCATAAGGGCTTTGATGGTGTGAAATGAGGTCTTGATGGCGTCAGTGCAGCTCTTCTTGACAGGCCCTCTTACAGAAGGTACTGCGATCCTCTAATGGTGACTTCAGGTCTGATAATATCATATTTGACTGCGCACGTTCGGGATTTTTGAATTTTATGATAACAACATTAGCCCCCGAGCTTGCCTTCCAATGCCATTATCTTCAAGAAAAATCTTCTGTCTTCAAACATTTATCTTCTCTTCGGAAATTTTTCTTTAGTCTTCGGGAATTCGTCTTCGCAAATTGGTCTTCATGAATTTGTCTTCGGTCTTCAGGTCTTTAATTTCAATCTTCGGGGATAAGCCTATGCAAGTGCACCTATATCATTTCCCACAGACATACCATTGGGTATTGTCCGCGCTTGCACCTTCTTCTTTGTTATCTTGAGTCTATCTTGATTCTTGCAGCTTGTATGGTAGTGGGAAGTAAGCTCTTAAAAAGAAGGGCGTCATAAAATATCTTCCGACGCATCATGAAGTCCGAACGTGCACAACTTGAATTGCTTCTTTATGAACTAATGGAGGAATAATAAACTTGGCTTTGCTTGTGCTAAAGTTGAAGAGTAAAAATAACTCTTTCTTGCTTGATGAATTTTTGTTCTAAATTCATCATCTTTTTATTATTGTAAAACTACACCTGAGTGCTGATGGGTGCCTTCAAAAACTTCTCGCTGAACAAAAATTTGATCATCTTCTTTTTGCTGTAGAGTCACACCAAAGTGTTGATAGGTGCTTAAAAAATTGAGGCAGATATGTATGATGGTAGCTCTTGACTTTTTATAGAAGCGAGGCTTGTATGAAGAGTCACATTCTACCAGAGAAAATAATATGAAGCCCCCAAGCGTATGCTCGGACCAATATGTATCACCGGATCTTGATAAGGATGTTGGTTTATTTTTGTTTCATATCCGGTTCGAAGCAGAGTAATAATTGATCTGTTGAAGAACAGAATATCGAGCCCCAAGCTCTTGCTCGGGTCAATATACATCGTCGAATCCTAAAAAGGATATAGCGCGGGTTTATTTTCCATTCGGGGCAGTTTGAAGTGAAATTTGTATGCGCCTCAAATAGATTTGTTAAGTACTTTCATCTCGAGAAAGATCGTTGTACAAAACGTCACCATCGTCTAAAGTCATATGTGAGGTGCCTATGTTGAGTAGGTGTGATTAGGCTCATAGCTTTTGGGTATCAGCTGGTTGAGTAAATCATTTTGAAGATGGCCGCAAGTGTCTTTCAGGGTCGTAACTTGCGTAACCGTTCAGCGGCCAAGATAGAGAGCTCGAATGATGATATGAGAATATCGTTTGTGATAGATGGCTGCAGGTACCTTTCAGGGTCGTATCTTGTGTAACCGTCCGGCGACCTCGATAGAGAGCTCGAATGGTGATCTGAGAAGATCATTTGTGACAGATGGCCGCAAGTGCCTTAAGGGTTGTATCTTGTATAACTGTACGGCGGCCAAGATAGAGAGTTCGAATAGTGATCTGAAAAGATCGTTTGCGACCTAAAAAGGTCCTTTGTATAATTCTTGTGAACCAGCAGGTGGTTACGAAAATAATTAAATTTAAGGGCAAGTGCATCTGCCCGATATGACTGAAGAGTCAATGAATTTGTGAAGAAAATATCTATAGCAGTAAAGTGTTCCAAAGAAATCTAGATAAATAGTGTAATAATTGTATATGAATAGCCATTTAGTCCATGAGTGATGGTGAGTAAATTGCCGAGTTAAATGATATACGCATTAGTGATATAGCCATGCGCATTAGTGCCATTTACTATTTGTGGCATATAAACAACAGTAACCACCGAGCATTAATGCGGCCTTCGTGGTAGAGAAAAATATCCAATAATCAATAAAATAAATATAGCCAATTAAAGGCAAGATGAATGCCATACTCATTAGTGGCATGGAGAACAGTAACTCGTGTGCATTAGTGCACTATCAATTGTAACTTTAGAGCGTTAGTGCTCTATTCACCGTGAAGATGAAAACCTAATAATCAATGAGATCCGGATGAAAATCTTGATGATAAATATCTGATGACTAATAATATTCTGGTTAGATACCTAGAATGATTAATAAAATTCCTGTTGGAGATTCGGACTGATAAATAATATTTCGTGTGATATGCAGAATGATAAAAATTCTAGAAACCCTGTTTAAAATAAATTCTATAACAGCACTGATATGTGTAAAATAAATAAATGTCTGTTAGCTGGTAATTAGCATGTAAATATTGTGCTAGAATATCTAAGAAAATAAATTCTGTAACAGCACTGATATATGTAAAATAAATAAATGCTTGATAAAGTAAGCATAAATTATACGAGTTCGGTCTGCCCGAAGTTTTATTCTATTTTGTGCAGTGTGCATATAGAAAAATGAACAGCCATGCTATAAAATAAATAAATAAATAAATAAAGTAGCTAGAATGACTTATCTGAAACAGACTGATTGTCTAGTTATTTTGCTTGAACGAGCACTTGAATGCTAAAATTTTCGATGAAGCCTTGGAGGAAATAGTATTTCTAATGAAGCTTTAGAGAAAAAATTCCCGAGTAACAAGTTGATTTTTGACTGGTTTTTGAACCAGCAGCACACTTCGAGGGGCAGCGGTAAGTCCTTTGAAGGCACTACTCCCAATGAGACATAAGGGCACTCCGATGATAATAGTTTTAAAGGAGAGAGAACAATAAATTATCATTTAGACACTCCTACTTGAATGCATAGTTTCTAGTGTGGTTTCTGTATAGATAAAAATCTTACATACTATTTAAAAGGGGTGTGATCAATTGTGGCAAGAATATATAACCAATTGCATTGAAAATATAATATACATCTATATATATCATATACTATGCATCATTAGCAAATAAAACGTACAGAAGTGTCCTCTTTACGGCACAACATAGATGCTAAATTATCAAGCTTGCAGCAGTGGCCGAGAATTGTGTAGTCGAAGCCGTCGAGCAGGAGCTCCCATGCACTCCCAACGGAGTCCTCGTCTTCGTCGCTGGATGATAAAATCGATTGGACGAAGGCAATGCCAAAGAAGCAGATGAGGTACCTGAGTGAGGCACGAGGTCGAAGAAGATGGCGAGGATCTCGGCGAGCCTGACGACGTGAAGCAGCATGGAGATGAGCAGGGGCTGCGGCGCTGGGGTTGAGCGCCATGCTGCAGCTGCGTGTTGCGACGACGGTGCACTGGATCCAGAGTGTCCAGGATGGAAACCAGACGGGTCTTCCCAACGCGTATTCTTGTAGTTTCTTCGTTCATCGGGACTGGCGAGGAGGTCGTTTCTGGAAGAAGAAATCGTTTCTCCATTCTTTGCTCTCTCTCCTCATTAATTCTCTTGCAACATAAGAAAAATGTTGTAATTAAGAGGTATAGAAACCACAATTAATTCTCCATTGGGAGTGCCCTAATAGAAGTGCCGAGCCTTCCGTTCAGTTCAACAACCAGGTGGCCTCCTGATGACCTGAGATAACCGTGCCGAGCCTTCGGTTCAGTTTCAAACTAATCACCATTTCGGGTAGTTACGTTATCATCAATAACCTGCGATCGGCATGCAGTCCTTGCGCACATTCAAAGACGTTACGAAAGGGAGTGAACCATTATTAATAAAAATAACAAAATTGCACAAGGAGCATAAGATAATCCTTCTTTAATCAGATATATTGCTTCCGTAATATGCATAGGTAAAAATATGCATGTATGGAAAATTTAACAGTAACGCTGTAAAAATTAAGAGAAGAGTTTGATCCTCTTATCTGGAACCAGCATGATGGTTGAGTAACTCGCATTGGTTGCGGTGAGCAGCCCCTGAATTTCTGAAGCCAAATATATGTACTGACTTGATACTGATGAATGTATGGCTCGCCTGAGAGAGCCCCCGAGTGTAGTTTGGTACGCTTATTGATGAATCAATTGGTGTATGACATCCAAAATGTTGTTGAAGAGCCTTCACCGACTTCGGGTGGCTAGCATAGCTATCAGCCGGAATGTCGGCTAAGGTTTTGTCTTCGAGCGCTTGATGGAATTCCAATCTCCGACGAGCGCACAACAGGTAACATGACAAATAAGTGGTCAGGAATTATGCAAAAAAAATATTATGTGGTAAGCACATATATTAAATTGTTATGCAGTGATAAATAAGAAAATTCTGATCGGAAATAAATTGTGGGAAGGAAACTTCCCTATTGCATTTTCAGTCACAGTGAACCTTGAGGCTCCGTACTCCTGATGGCATAGGCCCGATGATGAGAGCCATATCAAACAGGATGGAGTTTAGGCGGTGGCATTGACTTCGGGTGCTTTGTTGAACGATGTTTTGGCTCTTCGGACAATTCGATGAGCGCTCTTTGCTTGGTCATCAGAAAGGACAACGGGAGAACGTCCGATGTAGCATAAACTTCTGATGCGGAGTGTCGATGCAGACGAACCTTTTGGAGAGCATGGTGAAACAAGACTTGCCCTCCTTCGTGACAACCGACGGCAACGAATTGATCAAGATGAACACACGCATGCGTTAAAGATTTATTGAAATCTTGACGAATCTTCAACAATGCACCCCTTCCTGGCACGCCTCTGTCGACGCTCGACGTAAGAGTTGAGATCGGTAAATATTTGATTCGAGGACGCTTTGCTAGTACAAAAATTCATCAAGAGAGAGACAAAGATCTAGACTGCTTCGAATATCTCGAAGAATAATAACCTACGTCTAGTGTGGCGTGTATTATCTAAGGTGGTGAATAGCGAGTGAAATGTATTTTCAAGAGTGAGAGCTACTTGGATGAGTCTCCATATGCCATCTCTCTCTGTGTCTCTTTTATAGTTCAAAGATGAAGAGTTACAAAATGGCTGTTTATGAGCCATAACGTTCATGAATACAGGTGGTTACTAGTGTTATAACGTTGGGGGTTACTAGTGTGCATAAATTTGAGAGTAAACTGATTTGCATGAGAGCTTTAATGGTGTTAAATAAGGTCTTGATGGCGTTGGTTGTAGCTCTTATTGACAGGTCTTCTTACAGAAGGCACCACAATCCTTCAACGATGACTTTGGGTTTAATAATATCATATTTGACTGTGCATGTTCGAGATTTCTGAATTTTATGGTAATGACAAGTTTAATAAAAAAAACTGATTTCTGTAAAATTCATGCAAAAATACTACGTTCCAACAAAGGCCTTACCGTTTCAGGGAAAAACCCGTTTTGAACTTCCATGCCCTGAGAGTTGTGTAGAATCAGGATTCAGGACAGAAGGGAACACAGGCACATTACTCAAAGTCGCAGCATGAAACTGCTCGGAAATGACGGGGGTCGACGGAAAAGGTCGGATGGTTTGCATTATCGCGTTACGTTCTTTCCCTTCGTCTTTCCCGGTTTGAATTTTACTGCTCGAACTGACCGTGGAATGCACTCAAGATGGAGTAACTCCGTTCTTTCCCTTCGTCTACTCTTACCAGGAAGTGACCGATCGAATCCAATCTTGTAAAGATTGATGAATTTATGCATTACTAAGCATAGATGTGGTAAAGTTAGGCAACAATCAAACAGATTAACAGACCCTTAATGTTCAGAGCTCTTTCGGTACTTTGTGTGTTGGATTGCACTTGTCTTTTGAGATGAGATTGGAGGGGTGTAGAATATATGGTTTATAGCCATCATCAGCCTTCCCAAAATTGTTCATTTTCAGGATTGTACGTTTCCGCCGTGTTCTATTTAGAGAATTAGCTTGTTTTGAAATTAGCTTCTTAAAAGTCAAAATATGTATTATTCCTATTAGAAAATAGAATATTATTCCTATTAGAAAATAGAACCTGCTAATTAAGTTCGGATGTGCTTTTGCTTTCTTATGAGAGGTGATATTGAAGCTAGTATATGGAAGCGACTTTTCAAAGCTAGTTTCAGATGCTAGCTTTTGGAAAAAAAAATTCTTTTTTTTTTACCAAAGTCCTGAAACTAGGACTATGAAATGACTCAAATCCCAGTTGAATAGAGAAATAATATTTCACATAAATTCTCAGACTAGTGTGACCTGGTATCAGAGAGAGAGAAGCGTGCGTAGGCCTCGTTCCTGCAGATAGGTATGCGGCGATATCTTGGTTTGCAAGTAATCCTTTTTTTAACCCTACTATCAATTCTCATAAAGAAAAAAAAAGGTTCAGTCGCTTTCTCGGATAGAAACGGAGCAGTACAACACCAGTAAATATTTCGAGCGTTCGTTCGTAATGCTGCCGTAGCAGAGCAGTTGGTGAGTCAATGGCCTCGCCCATTGAGCTGGTAGTAATTCCTCTCGACTGAAAAAGTAAACTACGAGCTCGTGCCAGATCAGAACCATTCTAACCGACAGTGATAGTCACGTATAGTACGCAAATGTAAGATCCAGTATCAGTACGATGAGGATTCAATATTACTCTGTTAAGCATTGTTTTCTTTCATGGACACGTGAAAAATATTTAGGGGATGCGGTCATCTGTGTAATGACATGAACTCTCCCCAGATGATTTTTTTACGCGATTAAATAAAGCTCGCCATGGCAAATCAGTAAAGTCGATGAAAAACAAGTGCTCGATCCCTCCGTTTCATTTTAATTGTCACTTTGAATTTAAGGAGAGGTGAAAACGTGTTGAAGTCGAATACTAGTGAGTACTGTAGGTTGAATCGGAAGTACGTACACTCGTAGAGTAACTCCGGCCACCGAACGGTGTAGCGTTTGTGATGGAGCGAAAGCTGTAAGCTATATCGGTCGCGTTCGTGCGTCGAGTGTACTGGTCCGCGCATCACCATTTCACTGTTCACCACACGGTTAACCGTGTCTTCCGAGGTTGATCTCTTCAACCCACGAGACCAGTCGGACCATCCCGTCCATGTCGTGCATCACGGATATTTATTCCGAGCGAAAGTGAAGGCGCGCTCGCTCCCGGACCGTCGTCGTCGGGTCGACCGTGCGAACCGCTCTAGATTTTGCTGTTCGGAAAACAAGCGACCAAAAAAGTTTGGTTCGGGTTTTTACCGCCGGGACCGAGCGAGCCAGCTAGCGTACAAAACCGGGCGGGTGTGGCACGCGGATCCTTCGTGTGGACTGGACCAGCCTCGCGTCACCGGGGCGCGCGCGGCAACGACCGGTCTCCCGCGTCCTCCTGCCGACGCGCGAGCATGCAACTTGGACTTTTGGACTTGGGTACCTCCGCGCCGCGTCCTCGCGCTCGTCTTCGGCTACCAGTGGCGACGCAACTTGGTATAAGTATGCGCCCCGCTCAGCCGACGGCGGCCACAACCCAAAGCAAGCGCACGGACCAAATCAACACACACACACACGCACACACCAGCCGCGGCATCGATCGTCTTCTCCTCGGCTTCCTCTCCGCGCGCAATCGGTATGCGATCTCCTCTGCTCTCCGTCATGGATCTTCTTCTTCTGCTCCTCTCTGTGGCCTCTGCTGGATCAATCATAGACCAGTACAGTACTAGTACTTGCAAGTTGTTATAAGGCCAGGCTTTCGTTCTGTTCTTGTTCTCAGGATAAGCTCTCACGTATTCCCCATAAACAAATATTACTAGTGGTAGTTGCAGCTCTGGTTTTTCAGTTTTAGTTGAAATTCTGGCTTGATTCCCTGATGAGCTAGTGCTAGCGAGCTAACCGCGGTCACGCTTCAAATTTCCCCACAGGAAAATCGTTGGAATCACCTCTGCAGAGGAGCGGCGGCGGCGGCGGCGGCAGCCGTGAGATGACTCTGCGTCCGCTCAACACAGAACGCAACCACCTCCTCGTCTCCCCGAAGCCGCAGCACAGCCCCCGCGATGGCGCCTGCGCGCCGCTGAGGTCGCCGCGGGTGTCCTGCAAGAACGGCGTCGGCAGCCCGTCGTCGTCCTCCTCCCGCACCACCAAGATGGCGCGCGGCGGCGGCGGCCGCAACGTCCTCGAGCGGTCGCTCAGCTTCAAGAACTGGGAGGCCGCGGCGGCGGCGGACGACGAGCCGGCGGGCCCGGCCAGGTGCGTTGGCGGCGTCGGCATCAACGGCGCGCGGCCGGGGACCCTCGCGCTGGACCAGCCGCAGCGGCAGAGCGGCGTCCCCGCGGCGGTGTCCCCGGCGCAGCAGGCCGTATTAGAGTACTTCTCCCCGCGGCCGCGCGCCGAGCTCGACGAGGCGGCCACCAGGGTGCAGAAGATCTTCAAGGGGCACCGCACGCGCCGGAGCCTCGCCGACTGCGCCATCGTCGTCGAGGAGCTCTGGTGGAAGGCCTACGACTCGGCCTCGCTCAACCTAAAGTCCATCTCCTTCTTCGACGTCGAGAAGCAGGAGACCGCGGCGTCGCGCTGGTCCAGGGCAGGCAAGAGGATCGCCAAGGTCGGAAAGGGCCTCTCCAAGGACGACAAGGCGCAGAAGCTCGCGCTGCAGCACTGGCTCGAAGCGGTGAGCCTCTCTGTCCTGTCTCTCTGAAGCCTCATACGCTCCTGTTTTCTTCATCACCAAAAATCAAAATATTCTTCATCTTAATGATCTGTAAATGTTTGCGCTTCTCTAGATTGACCCGCGCCACCGCTACGGCCACAATTTGCATCTCTATTACGACATCTGGTCTGCGAGTTCTAGCACCGAACCGTTCTTCTACTGGTAATTTTTATTTATTTTTTTTTTGGACAGAAATCCACAGTTGCTCTGCATAGCTTTCATTGTAATAAACTGATTCAGATTTTTGGTTCCTGATAATGAAATCCTGCTGTGTTTTCAGGTTGGACATCGGTGCCGGTAGAGACATGCATCACCCAAAGTGTCCACGAAGCAAGCTCTACTCCCAATTGATCATGTACCTCGGACCGGTGAGTGCCACAACCATCTCCTCTTCTCAAACAATTCATGGTTAAAAAAAAAAAGCAGAGATTTACTGACATGATTCTTGCTTCAATCGCAGGTCGAGAGAGCGGCATACGAAGTCGTTGTGGAGGAAGGGAGGTTGGTGTACAAGGAAAGTGGAGTCTTCGTGCACACAAACGAAGAGACCAAGTGGATATTCGTGTTGAGCACGAGCAGATCGCTGTACATCGGGCAGAAGAGGAAGGGTAAATTTCAGCACTCAAGCTTCCTGTCTGGTGCAGCCACAACAGCTGCTGGAAGACTGGTTTGCAAAGAGGGCGTTCTCAAGGCGATCTGGCCGTACAGCGGCCACTACCTCCCAACGGAAGAAAACTTCAGGGAGTTCATCAGCTTCTTGGAGGAGAACAATGTTGATCTCGCCAATGTCAAGGTAAATTCATCATCAATCCACATTGCTATTGTCTCTGTCTCCGATAAAATCAAGTCTTTTCGGTAGGGATTAGGATGTCGTTGGCTGACAAACATTTGCAACGCATTTTCAGCGATGTTCCGTGGACGACGACGAGTTCCCGTCGTTCAAGAAGAAACCGGAGGAGGCGCCGGAAGAAGCTGCCGAAGTGCCTACTGAAGCTGAGCAGGACGAGGCGCAGGTCGAGCTGCCTGACTTGGACATCGTGAAGGAGCCGGTGGCTGGCGAGGCCGGCGCCGCTGTTGAGGACGACGACAAGGCCGTTGCCGCGGAGCCG
Organism: Zoysia pacifica; assembly: GCA_001602315.1. NCBI lineage: Eukaryota > Viridiplantae > Streptophyta > Magnoliopsida > Poales > Poaceae > Zoysia > Zoysia pacifica. Next base: position 43,256 of record BCLH01000693.1, read on the forward strand.
GAGATGCAGCTGGCGAGCCGGCCGTCGTTCAAGTGGATGACGCCCACGGGCGCGCGCATCGGCTGCCTCCGCGACTACCCTGCCGACCTCCAGAGCATGGCGCTCGAGCAGGTGAACCTGTCGCCGAAGGTGGTGCCGTCCCCGAGCGCGAACAGGCTGCCGATCCCGTCGCCGCGGCCGAGCCCAAGGATCAGGCTCTCGCCGAGGCTGCACTACATGGGCCTGCCGACCCCCACCGGCGTCAGGCTCCCCATCCCGAGCCCCGCGGCGGCCAGGCGGTCCTCGCCGAGGCAGCAGTTCACGGGGTTCCACACGCCGGCCGTGGAGCTCACCCTGCCCACGCACAAGAGCAAGTAAGCGGCGATCAGATCAGGTGTAAAAGCACTGTTCGAGTGACATGGCCCCGCCCCGGCCGTCGTCGCAGCGCTGTCAGCAAATTAAGGCGTGACAGCGTTGCAGCGTTTCCAGTTAGTTAGTAGATCAGGACGAAGAGTTTTGTTGTGGGTTCATTCTTTTGTTATGTTTGTTCATATAACTGGTTTAACTTGAGGCGCAAAATACGGACACTGTAAAAGCACGAGAGCTGCAAGTCCTGTATGGTCTGAACTTGCAGGTTTCAGAAATTTGTAACACCAGATTTTTCAGAATAAACGAATGCCTTTATGATTATTTTGGTCAAGAAAAATGAGAATACGATTATACGTGTCGATGATTATGTTCTGAAGCACCGTTCTGTGACGTGGCAACCTATTAGCCGCAGCAAGGAGACGCTCCTGTACCTGCAGGAAAAAAGCTCCCTCTTTCCATGCACACGTCTTGCTGCAACGAATTCTACTACCTTGTGCATCCACATGAAAAACTACAGATTCCAAACAGCAGGTAGAATTTTCGCGATTTGAAAAGGCAAATGAGATCTTCGTCCTGAATCGAAAAGCTAAAAAGGCAAGAGCAAATCTCTGATTGAAGGTCAAATTCAGCTCCGTCACCTGGGTTGGGCTTGGAATAAAGGAAATCCACGGCGAAAAGGACGTACTCACCTCAGAAGAAACCGGTGCACGGTTCCGTGCACATTTTCGTTGGCGGTATGCGTCTACTTTATTGTATGGACTTCTGCATTGTTTGTTTAGAGCTGGCTGGCCTTTTGACCATTGACTTGTGGTTTCAGATGGCGAAAGCTGAAGGAGGTACCCTGAATACCGTATCTCAAGTCTTCTATAATGCTACTATGTATGAACATGGACTACATGCTCGGAGCATGACATTTCTTCTAAACTGGGGCCTTTTATGGTCCCAAATCCATTGCCTCCTTGTGATGTTTGGATATGATTGGGTTTGAAAAAGAGTAAATTTTTTGTCAAACCTATCACAAAAAATACTCCTATTTTACCAAAATAAAAATTTAGTGCATCCATACATCACAAAACTACATATTTAAAAAATTATATTTAAAGAGTTATAAAATCTGTAGTTGTGTGATACATCACTCACAAAATATATATTTTGATGCAGTTACTAAAACCAGTAATTTTATGATACATGGATACACCAAATCTGTAATTTTGTGAAATTATGTGTTAAATCTATAGTTTTGTGATAATGCTGACAAACTAGTTGTAGTTTTGTAAAACTAGTCCCAATGTCCGTGCTAAATGCTACGGTCTTAAAAAAAATATTAACTTAAGAAACAATATATTAATATTAAAATAAATTTGTTTTATTTTTCCAACAACTTTCCTTGGATATCATAGATGTGTTCCAGGTAGTTGTGTTTTGTTAACTAACAATGAGATTTGTAAGAGGTGTCTGGAGAGAGATTTCATTCATCAGATTTATAAAAAAAGATAACTCTGGGTGCATTTTTTATGTGCACATAGTCTAACTCATCTCTATTGAGAATATTTTATCGTGTGTACATAGAAAAAAATTATGCTTTTTAAGGAATAGAGATTTACTCTTAGAAAAAAGATATGCAATGGGAAATGAAGAGGTGCGTTGAGGTGAAGGATTTTCATTTCTATTCATTTTCCTATGTTTGTCTATAATTGGTTTGGGGTAGGGTAGTATTTTTTTTTGTTGGACCAAAATACTCCTAACTAGTATAAAAAGAATAATGCTTTAATGCTTTGTTGAGGGCAAAATTATAATTTCACAATACTATAATGTTATTTCCCATCCAAACCCGCCCCAACCAGTGGGTTACAAACTGTTAGATGTAAAATGAAAATGACCTGTTGTTCTTTATTGATGTAAAGTGTTGTATATATATAATAGGTAGTTGCCTGGTGGAAAGGTGTCTTTACATAGGCAGTTGCCTGATGGAAAGGTGTCTATAGTAGTAGGTGTCTATAGGGAAGGGAAAGGTGTCTATAGGAGCAATGTGATCACTAGGATAAATCATTCTTAACACTCCCCCTTGATCAATTGATCCTTTGTAGACACCGCTGTTTGTTTATCAGTCATCGTCTTTAAGCTTTGAAAAACCCTGTGGGGAAAAAATAAAGTATACTAATATACTAGGTAAAACTCTTTAAAACCCAGTGGGAAAAACAAGGAGAAACGCCATGATATATATATAACTGCAATGCTAATAGACTTTTTAGGTATTCCTAAATATATAATCTAAAAAAATTTGATCAAAGATCAATATGCCATAGATATTATCTTTGAAAAACCTCTATGAGGAAAATAGATAATATGACATTTATTATATGTTAGCATTACCTCATTAAAACTTTATGTGAGAAAACTTTTAGAAGAGAAAAACTCATATAAAGGAAAAGAGTGTAATGTGATATCTGAAACAAGTTATATTTTATAGGGATTCTCCCCCTGATTCTTGCAAGTCTTTTAGTCTTCTCATACCAATTCCCTCAACACATTTACAGAATGCGGAGTATGGTAGAGATTTCGTGAATAAATCTGCTAGATTATCACATGACTTAGTTTGCAAGATTTCAATTTCTCCATTCTTTTGGAGTCTCATGGGGATAGAATAACTTGAGAGTAATATGCTTAGTCATATTACTCTTAATATAACTTGGTTTCATTTGCGTAACACATGCTGAATTATCTTCAAAGATAATTGTTGGTGTCTCAAGTGCACCAATACCACATGATTGTATTATATGGTTTATCATTCTGCGAAGCTATACACATTCACATGATGCTTCATATAAAGCAATTATTTCAGAATGATTGGTGGATGTAGACATTAAAGTCTACTTTGTAGACTTCCAAGATATTGATGTCCCTCCTTGCAATAACACAAAACCTGTTTGTGATCTATCATTGTGGGGATCTGTTAAATAACCACCATCTGTATATCCATCTTGATTTTTACTATAAAATAATCCAAGATTTCTAGTGCCATTGAGATATCTTAAAATGTTTTTAACTCCTACCCAATGACGTTTGGTAGGTGCAGCACTATGTCTTGCTAGTAAGTTTACTGCGAATGCAATATCCGGTCGGGTACTATTAGCAAGGTACATTAGCGCTCCAATGGCACTAAAATATGGGACATGTGGTCCAAATATCTTTTCTTCCTCTTCCCGTGGTCTAAAAGGATCTTTCTTAATATCTATGGATCTCATACTATCGGGGTTTTTGTTGGATATGACTTGTCCATATTGAATTTCTCCAATATCTTTTGGACATAGGCTGCTTAGTATATAAATATACCAGAATGAAAGTGCTCAAGTTGTAAACCCAAGCAAAATTTGGTTCGACCCAAATCTTTCATTTCAAACTCTGTCTTTAAATGATGATGTGCTTCATTAATATCGGGTTCGTAGCCAATGATATTAAGATCATCAACGTACACCGATATGATACAAAATCTGTTGATGATTTTTTAATAAAAAATCACACGGGCAGTCATCATTATTTGCGTATCCCTTTAATTTAAGGAATTCACTTAACCGATTGTACCACATTCGGTCCGACTGTTTTAAGCCATATAATGACTTCTGTAACTTGACGCAATACATGTTGCGATTTGCCTTGAGATTTGGTATATTGATTCCATCAAAAACTTTCATGTATATCTCAGAATCCAATGATCCATACAAGTATGCGGTCACTATGTCCATCAACTGCATAGATAGACGATTTTGTACTGCCAGCGATATTAAGTATCGAAATGTTATTTCGCTCATTTTCGGAGAGTAAGTTTGATTGAAATCAACGTCAGGTCCTTGCGTAAAACCTTGTGCCACAAGTCTTGCTTTATATCTCACCACTTTGTTGTTTTCATTCCTTTTACGGACAAAAACCCATTTGTATCCCACAGGGAATATATCAGGGGGTGTTGGCATTACAGCTGAAAACACCTCCCTTTTGTAAAGCGAGGCAATCTCTGTTTCAATTGCTACCTTCCACTTATCCCAATCCGAGCACTTCTTGCACTCAGTCATAGACTTAGGATCTGAATCAGTTTGAAGGATATTTTCAATTTGTTCAGAGAAATAAGTGTCGACTATTATGAACTTGCGATTATAAGATTCTCCAGTCTCTGCTAAATATATAGTAATTTCATCTACCCTTAATGATTCATCATGACTTCCCGAAACGTTGGATCTAGGGTCTTCCGATGTTCCAACCAGTGTTTATGCGTATAACTGAGCTAGATTGTGGATCACTTCTATCCACAGGACATTGTGTGTTCTCTAGGTGTCTTTCAACCAAAGGTTGAGTTGTATTTCCAGTCTTCTTTTGCTTGCCAGCAATCACATCTTGCCTCTTGGACGTGTTTCTCCCCCTCTTTTTGCCAATTGGGAGTTGAGTGGTTTTATTTGGTATTTGCATTCTTTCGGGCACATTCCTTGCAGGATGGAGAGACTTTGTAACACCTTTGTAATCAGAGAAAGCGTCCGGCAGATTGTTTGCAATATTTTACAAATCAATAATTCTTTGAATTTGTAGTTCAGTTTCTGTAGTACGTGGATCAGAAAAAGAAATGCCTTCTGCATTCCAATCTATTTCATGGCATTCTTTTTGGTACAATTCTCTCCCTAATGCCTAGAAATGATCCTCATTAAAAATACAATCAGCGAACTGAGCAGTAAATAAATCCCCTGTTAGAGGTTCCAAAATACTTAATGATCGACAGAGATGAATATCCCACATAGATCCCAAGTTTCCTATGACGGCCCATCGAAGTTTGCTGAGATGGTTAGATGGGTACGTATACGGTGCACCCAAACTTACGCAAATGGGAAATACTTGGAGGATTCCCATGTACTAACTGCAATGGAGAGGTTTCGTGATATGCAGTTGATATTAGTTGGATAAGGTCGACAACGTGCAGAACTGCGTGACCCCAACACGCGTAGGCGATTTGCAATTCATCAACATAGATCTTGCAATGAACTTGATTCTTTTAATTAATGATTCAGCCAAACCATTTTGAGTATGTACATATGGAACAGAACGCTGAACCTAAATTCCCAATACTATGCAATAATCATTAAAAGCACGGGATGAGAATTCAGCAGCATTGTCTATTCGGACAGATTGAATCCGATGTTTAGGATAATGTGCCTTCAACTTGATAAGTTGGGCCATTATTTTGGCAAAAGCATGGTTTCGTGTCGATAAAAGAGACATGTGAGACCATCTTGTAGATGCGTCAATCAATACCATTAAGTACCCGTTGAATCGGACCACAAATAACGTTTAATCCTTTCAAGGAATTTGAGTGGTTCAGCTCAAATTTTAAGATATGATGGTCTTAAAATTAATTTCCCAGTTGCACAAGCAGTACAACAAAAACCTTTATTTTAGGGAAATTTTGTATTTTTCATATCATGACCAATGAAATTGCCAATAATTTTCTTCATCATCCCTATTCCACGCTGCTCAAGTCGATCATGCTAGTTTCAGAATGTATTGACATCTTTGAAAATTATCTTATAAGCAACATGTTCTATGGGCTTTATGTATGTAAAGTACAATCTAGTTTGGAGTCTTTTCACAGATATGTTTGCCATATCCAGTAGGTTTAGTAAAAAGAAGAAATTCCTCTTTATTATCCATATGTATTTCCACATGGAAACCATTTTTTCTGACGTCTCTAAAACTTAGAAGGGTACGAGTTGAGTTGGGATACAACAAGGCATTCTCTATCGTTATTTGTGTACCCATAGGGAGAGTAACAGTGGCTCGTCCTGAACCAACTATTAACGCATCTCGACCAGCGATGGTCATAATATTATCTTCTCTTTTCTTAAGAGTCTGAAAATATTTCATCTCTCTAAGTATAGAGTTGTGGTACATGAATCAACAAGGCACAATTCTTCCTTCTTTGGATTGAGGTCAACAGACATCTATATGTAAAATAAATGTAAATAAATACTCAAACGTAACAAATAGAACTATACATACAATATATTGAATATTATGTACAATAGTACAATATTTTAATGTTTATTATACAACTTAAAAATAATATAAATAAGTTTATACAAATCTGAAGCACACTAAATAATACAATTTAAAAACAACTATATATTGTATGACTGAAACTATTACAACATTTATCAAGTGAGCTATCAAAAGTTGAACCGAGATTATTCTAAATCTCTAAACATGTCTCCAGAACTAAAATCCAGGAGTATGTTGTCCTTCGATGCAAGGTTCTCGTCAATGTTAAGAGAATCGTTGTTCACTTGTTCTTGTGGGGCCTCATTAGAACAACCCTCTTTCTGGATAGCCTCAGATGCAAGATTGAAGTGTGCCTCATATCTTTTGTCTCCTGCTGGTTTGACCTCTTTTAAGAATTGTTGGTACAATGCAATTAGATTCTTAGGTGTACGGCAATTCTCGGCAAAATGCAAAAAATCTCTACATCTATGGCACTTACTATCATTTTTGGATTTCGCATTGTCCCTCTTCCTCTTGTATGAATTATGACTTTGTTTGTTGTTGTGTTTGCGTTTACCATTTTTGTTCTTTGAAAAAGATCCATTGAACTTATTCCTAGTATTTTTTTGTACGTTGTGAACCTCAGACAGAGGCGCCGAACCAATAGGGCGCTTATGATGATTCTTCAGGAGAAGATCATCATGTTTTTCTGCCTGAGTCAATGTATGAATAAGTTGAGAATAAAACTGGTAATTATGAGCCCTGTATTGCTGTTGCGATACTCTATCAGACAGAAGTATAGTAGATAGTGTTTTCTCTATCTTGTCTGCATCCGTTGGCTCTTTCTCACAAAACTTCAACTTAGAACAAATCCTATGAACAACGTGATTATAGTCTGCCACGGATTTGAAATCTTGGAGACATAAATGATTCCATTCATGCCTCAGGCTAATAAGTTCTTTTTGCTGCTCATATTGCTCTTTAAAAACGACTCATAATTTACGAGGATTTTCAATCATAAGGTATTTAGACTTAAGTCCTTATGAATATAAAACCGTAGTAAAGCCAAGACAGTATAAGTTTGCTTATCTTGTAGAACAACCCCAGATTGAGGTTCCTGAATGGTAGCCAAAAGACTACGAGATGCAAGTGCTATCTCGATATCAGTAGCCCATGTAGGGTAATTGTTGCCATTTAACGCGAGATCTTCGAACTCCTTAGTGGCTATGATCCTACATGGACAACCATAGAATAATTAATTTACCATATGGTAAATTAAAATCTACATGGTAATGATGTAATACTAGTAATTAAAATTTTCTAATTCTATAAATAATTTAGGTAAATTGCATCGAAGTTACTAGCAATTTTAACATGTATGTAGTGTAAAAAGGTTTTGGAAAACCTAGCATACCAAATATTAGTATAAAATTATAAGTGCAACATATATGTTGGTGCAAAACAAGGGGTTTAGGTGCACGAACATACTTCAAGAATATAATAGAATCACAAATTGCATTGTAATATAATAACAACAAACTATATATATACAAGGACAATGTACAATAGGTACAATCAATATCAATTAGTACAAATACTAGTTCTTGCTAAAATGTAACTAAACCATATGCTAATTTATTAGACTTCTGCAGAAAATAATAAAAAAATAATAACAGAATGTTTTGGTGGCTGCAGCCA